>SNQJ01S0071766.1:14291-28868 GCA_010110895.2 Picea sitchensis | reverse complement strand
ATTTATAATCATTGAGTCACCGAACCCTTGAAAATTTGTGATTAAATTTATTTAACCAATTTTAAGGAGAGTTTTAGAGTAAGAAGCTTCACAAAATTGTTTGTCCCTTCCCTTAGTCCAACATTGAATATGATACCATGGGAGTCATTTAGAAATATTATACCACCAAATCCACTTTTTGGAGGAATACCTTGATTGGATCCAACAAAGTGCCCACAAGCTCCAAATTTGTCAATTTGAACATGGGACAATTGTCTCTACATCGAGATTTTTAGAATATATTTGAAACTTGAAAATATATATTTTTCTAGAGAGGCACATTGAATGGGAGGGATACACATATCCTCGAATATTCTTGCATTTCTCGTGTAATACCCCAATTTTGATCCTTGGATTGCATTGAATTAGATCATGTAGAAAATGTAAATGTGAGTATATAATGATAGGAGTTAAGCCATGTGGAATTAAATAAATGGTACCACTTGTAAGTGATGCAAATATGACGGTTTGAAATCATAGTGTGGAGCTTAAGGCCAAGGCCCTACTAGTGAATGTCTAGGCATGTATGTTGTAAAAATAATAATATGGACTAAATGGTAAGGCTTCCATGGTGAAATCAATTTACATAAATATTAATACAATATAATATATAATGGTCCAATATGGATGTGTAGAGCACAAGAGGGTTGATGATTCCATTAGGGGGGGAGAGGAAAGGGATCTAATGGGAAAGTATATACTCTATTTCCAAGTGTTATACTTAGATATCATCTTTTTTCCACCATATGCATTAAATGAAGCCATCCACCTCCTTTGACTTATTAAAACCAATGATTGAATGCATGTAATAATTTAGTGGGGAAATCTTATCACATAGTTATGGAAGCATGGGCTAATTACATTCATTATGGGAAAATGAAAGAATCCTACATTCCTCTTGTCAAAATTGATGTTAGACATAATTTCCCTCATTTTTCTCATTTCAAGTCTCTCTATCATTCATTCCATCATTCTCATGTTCATTCTCTAGATTGATCATACCCCATTCTCTATTTCTATCCATGGAAAAATCTCAAAATTGATTGAAATCAACACTGTGAAGGGGATTAGATGTTAGATCAATGGATATAGGTCAACATAGATGTTGGAAAAGTTAGGGAAACAATGTTCCATTGTGTATTTTCTACTCTTTTGATGCTTGAGAGGTAAGTATTATTATTGTAGACATATTCCATAAAGAATACAAAAAATTGGGCTCTCTCTGCCCACACTAAAGATCACTAGAGGGAAGTGTATCTCTAAGGGACTGTTGAGTAGAGAAGGGAAGATATTCCTTGTGTTGTGTGGGGTAGAGGAAGATAGTGTCATGTTTTTTTAATGATTAAATGATATGCTTGAGTTGCTTTGTAGTGAATAGACCAGTTGGGAATGAGAGAAAATGGGTTGGGATGAGAGAGACATAAACACATGGATCAATTCATTTTACCTTGTGGCCTCATAGCCTAGATTGGGGGTGGTATCTACACTGGATACTTATGGTTGGGTGGAAAATTTCTCTTACATGGCCAATTTCTTAGACCGAGCTATGTTAAAATATAAGTGCTTTATTGTTGTTCATGATTACGCAAAATTTATGCCATTTTATGTTGTGGAAATCTATGTGTTTTCCATGTTGAGTGTGATTATGCTTAAATATGGTCATGGGAATTGATTGCCATGAATTCTTATTAGTCCATGCTTGTTCATTTCTTATTCACATTGAATATTTGCAATGTCCATGCATTTTATTAAATGATGGTCCTTCTGGGAGGCTTATTTAGTTGTTATTGTGGGTACATGGCCTTTGAGGGATCGAATTTGGAAGCATGTATTGTGGTTACCCATACCATGGTTGGGATGGTTGGGTGGGAATGTTATAGTGTGGTATCATAGAAAAAATTCAAATTTATGCCAATTTGGTATTTTTATGAGATGATAATGACATGATTCACAACTAGTGTGTGGTCATTGACATTAATTGTGTGTTTCCAAAGATAGAGAACATATATGGGCATGTTTAGTTTTATTACCATGTGAATAAATACAACCAATAATATTTAGTTTGTAAACATGTCCCAATGAAAGATAGTGGTTGAATATGCGGAAGCCATACCTGCACATTATGGTCGTCAAACCATTATTTACATGGTCGAAGGTCAAGCAACAATCCATGTGAATCGGGGGAAACTTCCAAAAAAAATACATGGTGGATGCAGGAAGATGGTAAGTGGTTTTGGGAATACCACTTTAGAGCCAAAAGCCTAGTATTGGGAACCAAGATGAGGGATTCCAAAGTGGATTTCTCTAAAAGGTGGTATCATATATCACTTCAAAGCCACAAGCCTGGTATTGGAACTTGAGACAAGGGTATCTAAAGTGGGTTTCTCCTAAAATTGGCATCATAGACCACTTTGGAGCCCCAAATCCTAGTTTTGGAAAAAAAAAATTGACCTTTGAAGCCATATGATGTGTGTCATGCGTCCCAATAGTTTACCACTTTGGTGTCACTCCAAAATGGATAGAGGTCGTAGATATTGGCTCATTTAAATTGATTAAGGTTCATACATCTTGTCTCTAAGAAAATGATTCAATTTTGTCATTGCCAATACAACCTATCATGTCTATGCCTTAATCTAATAAAGGCAAGGGACTACCAAGGTGGAATAGGTCCAAAAAAATGTAAAGATACAAAAGGGGACTTCACATGATTAATGAAAACATTATGTGTGTTGGCGCAAGATTGATCAGACCAGGGTCCTTCTCAGGTTACCAACAAAAGGTATCGTGTAGTCTAGAGCGTTGGCATTTTCATCTCCTCCGAAGAGAAGAAGTCTCACTCGAAGTGTTGCTGAGACAAAAGGATAGGGAAGGGAAAGGAGAATACTTAGGTGGGTTCATAGAACCTTCAAGATTCATATTGATATTTCACAAGACAAACTAACTACATAACAGATATGAACTCATATACACAAGAACTGAAGCTACTTAGGTTGCGAAAAGAATTCATGTACAGAAACATCATGTGGAACTTATGAAACATAAAGGAGTACTATAAAGATACAATGAAATAGTATAAACATAGAATGACACAACATATTTTGAAATTTTGGATCCTTCTTCATATATTATCTTCGAATCTTTCCCAATTACAATCTCAGAGATACAAAGTAGTGCTTTGTTACAGACTCCTGGATCTGGACGCATGTCGTAGAGCTCTAATTCCCAAAATGGTGTACATATTACATTACAGACTCAAAACCCGACTTCTCAACAATAGACAACAAAAATTATGATCGAACCTAACAACGAGGGGAGAACTGAACCAAACCGAACCCTTTTAAAATCATACTCATCCCTATACATAAGCTAAGTCATGTCTTCTGGATTTGGCTTGCACGCTTTCTTTTTCTGTTGCAGTTGCTTTTGCTTTATTGGCGTTGTGATTTCCCTTTTGCAACTGATTTTTGTTACTTCTCCTTGCTCTATTGTCCAGCTTCTTCTGTAGCTTGTGCAACTCGTACTAGGCCAAAAATGGGACTGTAGTCCTTATTGCACAACTCCTTATCCAAAAACGAAGGGCCCAACAGGATCCAACCACAAAACTTGACTAGCCCTCGAGTCAAGTACTCAGCTCTTTCGCAGCTTCCAGGAGCAACTGTTNCCTCTTTCCTTTGCTCTTCTGCTTGCACTTTCTCTTCTTCTACCTCTTCAAATGAAGGGCCCAACTCTAGGACCAACTCAAAGGCCCACTTCTTCACTTCTTGAAAGCTTCCAACTTTATCCTACCATTTCCTAGCAAGGAGTGAGGCCTCTGCCATGAACTGTTGGGTCCCATCTCTAATACATCCCTTGGGATTGGATGCGACCAACGAGTTCCATTCAGAATCTGTTGTTGCATCGAATTGATGCATCTGCATATAAACTGTCTGAATGACAGGCCGAAAGTCGCGCAACTCCTTCTTAGCTATGGATTGCACCTCAAATAGAGAATTAAGTTCATTGTCTGCTTGCTAAATATGATCAAACTTTTTTTGTTGCTCTAGCGGATCCATCGTAGCCGCAACTTCTTCATTCAACACCTAGATTCTAGTGCGCACATCCTCCAAGGTCTGGTTGTGCCTAGCGATGATGCCCATCCAATCGTTGACTTCTCTGAAAATATTTGTGCACTTAGTTGTGAGATTATGTAGTCTTTCTCGAGCATTGTTGCCTTCCAGCACTATCTTTTCCATCTGCTCCTGCAGCTTCTGAGGTTGTTTCTCTGCTTCTTGCTGAGTTTGTTGCGACTGCACTTCCAGATGCTCAGCGTGAATGGCCAATAGTGACCATGCTCCTTGGAGCAGTTCAATCCGATGCTCCGGCTCTCCTGCATCGCTGGCTTCAGGAATTTACGGTGCGACCATCCTAATTTCTGGCTAGGCCTCAGCAAGCCTTTCTTGAACTCTTTCCAGTCTGTTCTTGACCTGGATCTTTGCATGTTCCTCTTGTTTTCTGGATTCTTGCGCAAGGAACGCTTCCTCCCTTGCGACCTCAACAGACCTCTTGGACTGCTAAAGCCTCTACTCTAGTTGATCATTCGATGCTCTGATCATTCCAACTAAGTGTGTTGATGGCCACTGTGCAAGGTCAGTTGAATATGGGGCTACTTCCCTAGGTGCTCGGGTCTGTAGTGGAATTCCATTGGTCGATGAATGTTCTGAGGGGGTCTCTACCTCCTTCTCTCCTATCGATGGTCTTGGCACAAGCCTCAACCTCAACGTTGATGGTAGGAGTGTCAGAACCTTTGTTCTGGCCAGGTAGAGTTGCAGCAAGTTTGTGCACTGTTGAGGGTTTTGGAGAACCACCTCCATCTGTTCCTACGCAGATGTTGCGCTCTTCCCGGAGGTTGACTCTGGTTCCTTCTGAACCTCTGGTAGCTCCTTCTCTTTACTTGCGTCTGCTTTCGGAGTTGTGCTTCCTTGGGCACCCTCAACCTTGGTCATTGAGGAAATGTGTTGGGGGCTTTGAGCTTGCGGCTCCTCTACCGTTTGAGTGTTCTTCTGTTGCACAAAAGGCACAATCTACTAGTCCTGGGCATCAAGGTTCGGACCAGTCAATTGCAATCTCTGCTCTAGTACTTCTAGATTTGGACCAGAAATTTTTGGTCTCTTCTCAGGTAACTTTGTACTTGTTTCTGGAAGTTTTGGCTCTGGTTGTTATGGGGAATCGAGATGCATTGGCATTGGATCAGTGGTTTGGGGTGGATTGGTGGTTTTTGGGGGTGGCGACTGGGGTTGTGGTGGTGATGGAGGGTGATCAGTATGATGGTGGATGGAAGGGTGTCAGGATCATGGTCATCCTGAATATGTATGATTGGGGTTGCTTGGACCACGGACCGAGTGCGAGGGACGACGGATGAAAGGGGTTGGGGGTTCAGAACTTTACTCGAAGAGACCCATGTTCTGAACTTCTTCGCCACTAGTTCTGTAATGAACGCAACTCTCAGGATCTCATTAACATCCTTAACTGTAAACATGGCTTGCTCTGGCAACTGCGAGAATATAGACAGTGTTCTTTTCTTCCGCTCTAGTGGTTGTGTCTCCTCCTCCTCCTTAGAGTCTGTCTGTGTTGGAGCTTCTTTCTTCGGCGCCTCTGAGCCTGAGCTCGGTGCTACCCCTGCTTCTTTGCCTTTCTTCTTCAGCAGCTCGACAGGAAAAATGTAGTGCATCCCCGACTTGCATGGGTTTCATTTAACTCCCAGCCACGACATTACTTCTTTGTCGAAGGCCTCCTCATCTAAGTAGAACGCCAACATCCTTGAATGGAAGTCCTCCCTGTTGGCATGCCTCGGCCATACAAACTTATGGTGTCAGTTCATGTTGAAGGCGATGTTCCTCGTGTTACAGTTGAGGATCTCCTATGGAATGCGCAACCTCTGCGTTGCATTGATGAGCCCGTTATACCACTTGGAGAACATCGTGCTGTTGAAGGTCATGTTCTCTGAGTCCAACCTGGAATGTCAGAGATCAAACATATTAGCAAGGCACCCCTTGTCTACTAGCACCAATGGTCTTTCAGTGGGTGTCTTCCACTTTAGCATTGTGTATGCGGCTAGCAACGGGTATCCATATGTGAAGGTGAAGGTAGCTACGCCAATTGAATACAACGCCATTGGCGCAAAAATATGCTACTGATAATGCATCTAGCATGCATTATCCCTTGTAATACGACCTCATGAATTTGTTGGCTATGATGTAGCAGCCAATCCTGATTGTCTCTGGTAGTCTCAGGTCAATTTTGGTTGTGTGCCCNCCCCTATGTGTGGAACCTTTCATAGAGGCTAGGCTCCTCTTTCTTTTTGTCATGATTACTGGGACCCTAGAATCCTTTAAACACGTCCTCACCCTCGAGGGACAGTCCAGTAAGCTGATGGATGTCTTCGGTGTGGATTGGATACTGCCTATCCAACTAGAGACTTTTGTTGTGCACCTTGTTGATCAGGAACTTGGTGCACCGTGCAACATCGTCAGTGGTACCGAACACTAGTAAGTCTCTACGGTTCATGATAGTTGAGTTGAAGAGGTTGATGAATTTAGGATTTGGCACAAACTGCATGCCTCCCAACTCGTCTGGAGCGATACTCCAGAAGACGTCTATGTTCATCTGGGGGAACAAGACTGGATCTGTTAAGTCAAGATCAAGGAGCTTGACCTACTCCACCTTCCCCTTGAGATCACCCAAGACCTAAACTCGGGGGTCTCAAGCCTCATCTAGTATTACATCTTTGGACATGGCGCTTCGACTTCCTATAGCTCTCGGCATTATGGGCTCTAAGTTATCAACAAATTTTATGGTGAAATAAGGATTAGGGATCACAACTACGGGTTTCAGGATTGCATAGGCTTTCTCTCTCTGCAAAATTCAAAAATCACTAAGTTCTTCTAAAAATAATGCATTTTACGGCGTGTTCTCAGAACCTTATACTCAAGTTTAGCTGGAAATTTCAATAATAATTGTTGTTCATCATGACGATATGGACGCAACTTGGATCTGAGTTGTCCAACGGGACAGTTTAATGGGGTAAATCCTATTGGGTGATTCTTGCATTTACTATGCAAGTTGGACAAGGACATGGCCGATTTCAGACCTTTCCGTTTGACGGAGGGAATCCCGACGCGAACACTGATGGAATCTTCGCGTATCGCGGATTTATGGCTTAACTGAATTCAGATGGGGTACTGTAATAGCAATAAAGGTTGTGACTAGACTGGGTTCGTGTGGCACATGGACTCAGATTACGTTCAGATTCATTCTCCCTCCGACCACAAAGGGGTCCCCGTCATATTAATGATTTCCATTAATGGGTTCTTTACGCTTCTACTCCTACACTATTGAGTAAGCAGTTCTGAATCAAACAACACTTAAGCAGAAAAGGAAATGAAATACATATCGCGGCGCATAACTACACACGTCGACTTTATTAACTAAATTTACAAAAATTGTAGAAAACTTAAATCTAACTATTATACATGCTCCTTCGAACTAGAGAAAAAGTCCTTTCAGCTCAATTCCAAGACATATAGGGCTTTAGGCGAGCGTCATTCACCCATCTAGTTGTGCAAGTCTGACTTCTCCTGAAGGTCGGATCTCTGCAACTATAAATGGTCCCAACCAATGCATGTGCAACTTGCCTGGATGCTTCTAGTACCGACTATCATAGAGTAGGACCTTGTCTCCTTGCGCAAATACTTTAGTTTTAATGTGCCTTTCATGCCAAGATTTTTGCCTTGCTTTCTCAACCGACTGATGGAATTCTGCTAAAAGCCTGGTCTCTTCAAGTTCTTGTAACTCCATGAGTCTCTACACAACAGATTCTTCCTCCGACATATGTGTGATCTGTGCAATGTACAAACTTGGAGTAATGAATTATGCAGGCACCACAACCTCTTTTCCATAAACTAGCTGAAATGGTGTGTACCTGTGGAGTTTCTTTGTGGTTGTCATGTAAGACCATAGTACTGTTGGAAATCTGTCATCCCAATCCTCCTGGTTTGCGCAACAGATCTTCACTAACCCTCTCTCCAGAATCTTGTTGAACGCTTCTATTGTTCCACTGGCTTGCGGGTGGTAGGGGATGCTTTTGTGATGTTGGATCAAGAACTATGTTGTAAGATTTGTTATAGTGATACTAATAAAGTGAGCTCCAAGATCACTGGTTAGACTCCTAGGACATCCAAATCCAGTGATAATATTCTCAAAAATGAACCTAACAGCAGTATCGGTCGAGCAGTCCTGAACAATTGTTGCCTCAGACCAACGTGTGAGGTAGACTTGCCACTGTGTCACGCATTGTTCAATATGTGCTCTAGGATCAGATTCTCTATTGAATAGTTGCGCAACTTGGAAATCCATCTGCATCTCTGATTCCAGTTGCTCCTTATCCTGAAACCTATATTTGATAGCTTACTTCACATCATCCCAATCTCTAACTAAGGCCTTATGATTGGCCCACCATCTGGAAGGGGTGTCCTGCAGGGCTAAATATAGTACTGAGATCCTTTGACCCTCCGCTACCTTTTCTTCCATGTTGAGCAGAAAATTGCCAAGTCCTGAGGTGCCATCATATACTGGGTGTTCTCTGACCTCGGTCCCAACCCATCTAGTTTCCCTAACAGTTGCGCATCTCCTTGAGAATATTTTGTATGAGCCTTGCTGCCAACTGTCAAATGCCAGTTCTGAATCTTCGTCCATTGATTGTATACTCCTCCAACTTATCGATCCATCGGCAATAGGATTTGTGTAATATTCTCTTGTTCCTATTGTTACAGTGTACAACTGATCCATGTCTTCTCCCTCCATATTGTTGTCTATTGGATCTGTATATCTGGGGCCTACATATGGATCCAAGGGTTCAACTACCTTGATTCCATCTGCCTCAAATGTCATGGTGTCTTTCGTTAGGTCAATCGTTGCATAGTTGTCATAGGCCCACACAATCCCAAGTAGTGCAGGGTAAGGTTCCTTATCCCCCATGATCTCAATCACCTCAAAGTCAGCTACAGTCTTCACTCACGCAACATCTATTTCCACATTCTCCAGTCTTCCTATGGGGAAAATACAATATTGGTTGGCCATCCTTAGCTGGATTGGGGAATATGTCAACTGGGGTTTTCCTAGAGCTTCCCAAGTCTTTTTAGGTAGAATGTTCACATCGGATGCTAGATCCAACATGACATCCCTAATCTCAAACTCATCTAGTTGGGCTACTAGTCTGAATTCTTTTCCAGTTCGTACTTTCCTTCTTTGTACCCTCTAAGCACTCTTCTCATGAATATTAGTCCTTATTTCTACTTCTGTGGGTTCTTCATTTCATAAAACTAGGTATAGCGCATCGCACAACTTCTCTGTTACTTGGTCATTCCTGAGAATATCAGAGAATAATTGAAACCAAAGGTCGACTACATTTTGAGGTTGCTCAGGTTGTCTCAGTGTGACTACATGGTTTATGGGTGCAGGGGGTGAAGCAAGGACTTGCACAATCTTAGGGTAAAAAATAAGCTATGGGGGTTTCTCTTGCATCTCAGGGCAAGGGATATTCTGAAATAATTCTATGGCATATTTAAAGAAAAACTATTGTTTCAGAGGATCATACATGTCTTCTTTAGGTGTTGCCTTCTGGATCTGAGGTAGATTATTCGCATCAGCTCCTGTCTTTTCTCCTCCTCGAGTAACGATATTGAGGTTGAGAAATTGTCCTTTACCAACTCTCTTGATTTCTGAACTGATGAGGTTAGTTCCTCGTTAACGTACCCAATCTTCCCATTTTGCAATTAGTTATGGGAAGTCTTCAGTTTCGTGCCCATTGGTTTTGCAGTGAGAGAACCATGGATGCCTCGAATGAGTACAGTCTCTCGCCATGTGGCCTTTCTCATCACAGTTATAACATATGCTTGGTCCTCTTCCCCCGGTTCTTCCTCCTTTGAAGTCTCCTCCAGCTCCACCTCCTCGACCTCTTCTCGGTCCCTAAAGGTTTTCATTCACCCTAAATATTGTTCGGTCCAACCTGTCTGCAATTACATCCAATGCTCTACATTGATTGGTAGTATGTGTGGTAGATGCGCAGAACTCACAGTGTACGGTATTTGGTACTGTCCAATATTTTTTCATAATGGGACATTGTCTTGGCCCATGCCCATGGATTAGGAAAATATCGCAATACTCAATTGTTGGTGCTGCTTGGCTCCCTGGAAAAGCATGATATGGAGTGGGGTTATGGAATGGTAAATTCGTAGATACTTGCGTAACTCCTCCTATGGGTCCTGGTGAGGGTCCCATCGGATTCTGAGGAGGTCACATTCCCCTCATTCATGGACATTCATTTGCCAGATGTCCTTCTGTATAACATCTGGTACACCAGACCTGCAGTCGTCCTAGTCTAAGTATCGTCAATTCTTGAATATTTTCTGTAAACGCTGATATTTTCCCTTGTATTTGCCCCAAATTTGCATCTGCTGGGGGTCTGGTCACTCTCAGGCTCCCATGATATCCCGCCATGGCTTCAATCTTCATTGATTTTTCCAAGGCGTCTGTCAACGAGGTTATCCATTGTTGCATTAGCAGAATCTGTGTCAGAGGTAGCAATCCCTGAATATACCATTCTCTTTGATGTTCCAAATGGATTGGATGTGCTAACCTCCCTATAGCATCTTTAAACTTCTGATTGTATTCCTAGGCTGATTCACCTTCCCTTTGTTGAATATCGCGTAACTCAGATAGAGCTTGTTGTTCTGACTAAGGTAGTTTAAACTTTTCTATGAACCTTGTTCGTACTTGGGCGAGTGTGAACGCTTGACCTTTCATTCCTGGCACTCATGGCTCAATAATATTCATGTATCATTTGAGAGCACGACCTCTCAAGGTAGTATGGAACTCAACCAACTTATTCGCATCTAGAGTCCCTTTGGATCTCCAGATTGCTTCAGATAGGAATCAGTGTTTCTCAACATCTTCATCTCCCTTACCCCAGAATTCTGGGTATCGGGAATTCGAGCCTCCTGCATGACCAACCATTCCCGATCTTGCTGCTCCTATCAAAATGAAACCTAACGATCTTGCTTGCAACCTACTAGGGGATCTCAATATCCTCCCTATACTCACACTTCCTGTATGTGACTAACTAACTAATTGTACTGGAACATAATTAGCATAAGAGGGTAGTATCAAACTTACCACTTGTATAGAAGACACTTGCGGTATGGGCGATTTGAGGCTGGCGCCACTGGCTTCGGGGCGGGTTTCTTTGATCTGGGGGGTCTCGTTCTCTTCCTTTGGAGCGGTCTCTTCTGTCATATTCCCGATCTTTCTTGGCATCGGGGCTGAATATTCTCTTTCCTCTTCAAGATCCATGTCGTCTTCCTTCTCCCTTACTTCTACACCTTCTCTTTATTTTCCACCCTCCCGAGGACTTGTTTCTCTCTGCGCTTCTCTCTCACTTAATCTTTGACTGGCCATTCTTTCCTGTTTTCTCATCTTCAGCAACTCTTCCATCTGTCTTTCCTCTACTTCTGCTGGTCTGACTTCTTTCCGCAACTTCTCAGACTATCTTGCTACTTTCTTTATCTTTCCGTACCACCACTTCTCAACTATGGCGACTCTTTTCAAGGCTCGCTCATCTCTTGAGTCCATTTCTTGATGTTTCCCCCATTTTTCAAAGAACCCTTCCCCTCTCTTAGGCCATGACTCCACCCCAAAATTTCCCTACCCCAAGCGAGGGTGTTTACGCTGCCATCTCAGTAGAGGACATAGTCAGCATCCCCTCTTCCATCAAGAAAACTTTAATCCACAGGGGGATTTCTCTCAATAGTCGTCCCCTTGCGTCTTTCTTGAAATCTGCCTCTACTCGTGAAAAATATTAGTGATTATCGGCTGCGAACTCAATAATGTATCCTTCTAATGTGGTATTGACCCAGAAATCAATCACTCGTGTGACTAGACAATCCAGTCGATGAAGTGTTGCAATCTTTTCTGTATCCCAAATACAGGTCCTCTTGACTCGTTCTTGGAACTCTGGATCTTCTTGGAGCCTATCTATCTAGTGGAAAAATTCTTCCAGGAACTTAACCTAGAATATCTCGTACTGGTCACTTGATCTTTCTGAGTAAAAGACTACCTCTCGTGTATCTTTCACAGATTTTCTTCTCAGCTCCGCTTCTTTCCATATGAAGGCGTCACAGTTTCTCTCCCACCATTGGTCAATATTAGATCTATGAATCTGCGGAAGCATCGTCCCTACAGGTTCCCTTTTAATGCAAGTCTCGGCAATGGAACCATTTTGTTGGTGCAAGATTGATGACACCAAGGTCCTTCTCAGGTTACCAACAAAAGGTACCGTGTAGTCTAGAGTGCTAGCATTTCCATCTCCTCCGAAGAGAAGAAG
Source organism: Picea sitchensis (assembly GCA_010110895.2). Classification (NCBI taxonomy): domain Eukaryota; kingdom Viridiplantae; phylum Streptophyta; class Pinopsida; order Pinales; family Pinaceae; genus Picea; species Picea sitchensis. Next base: position 16,414 of record SNQJ01S0071766.1, on the reverse strand, counting down.
TCTCACCTGAAGCGTTGTTGAGACAAAAGGATAGGGAAAGGAAAGGAGAATACTTAGGTGAGTTCAAATAGCCTTCAATATTCATCCTGATACTGCGCAAGACAAACTAACTACAAAACAAATCTGAACTCATATACGCAAGAACTTCAGCTACTTAGGTTGCGAAAAGCATTCATGTACAAAAACATCATGTGGAACTTATGAAACAGAAAGGAGTACTGTAAAGATACAATGCAATAGTATAAACACATAATGACACAACATATCTTGAAATTTTGGATCCTTCTTTATATATTATCTTCGGATCTTTCCCAATTACAATCTCAGAGATACAAAGTAGTGCTTTTTTACAGACTCCTAACTTTGGACCCATGTCGTAGATCTCTAATTACCAAAATGGTGTACATATTACATTACAGACTCAAAACCCAACTTCTCAACAATAGACAACACCAATTATGACCGAACCTAACAACGAGGGGAGAACTAAACCGAACCAAACCCTTTTACAATCATACTCATCCCTATATATAAGCTAAGTCATGTCTTCTGGCTTTGGCTTGCATGCTTTCTTGTTATGTTGCAACTGTTTTTGCTTTGTTGGCATAGAGTTGTCCTTTCAAAACTGATTTCTGTTACTTCTCCTTGCTCTGTTGTCCAGCTTCTTCTGTAGCTTGAACAACTCGTACTAGGCCAAAACTGGGACTATAGTCCTTCTTGCACAACTCCTTATCCAAAAACAAAGGGCCCAAGAATGTGTGACAATTAGAACCCTTGCAATCAAAGTAAAATTAACTACATCCATGGGGGATTTGATTTAGGATAAAAACAAGGAAAATGAAGGAAGTTGTGTGTAGAATTGCATGAAATCAATGGTGGATTTATGAAAAAATGAGGGTGTTTCCCTTGACTCGGCTTGAAATTGTTTGCCCCATTGACCCCTACAGTGTTCCCCACTATTTAGAAGACCCCATTGAAATTCCCCCCCTAATTTTAAGATGGAAAATGAGGAAGATAATTATAATGTGTTGCATGTGATTACGACAGGTAGGGCCAGAAAGGCGTGGTCGAATTACTATGCTAACAATTTTTTTGTTGATTATTTTTTCTAATAAAAATTTTATTGTGCACAATTTTTACCATTCAATTTGGGTATCAAAATCCACAAAAAAAAGTGTAGAAGGTATGATAAGGAGTGACCTTCTAACACTTATAAATGTTGAATCCAACATAATATTTGAACAAATTTATAGTTGTTGGAAAGGTCTTTTAGAGAAAAATGGATCTAGGAAGTCAATTCTTATAAAAAAATATTCTAATTGATCGGGAAAATTAAAGATTAGAGACTTAGTTTTGGTTGAGTAAAGAAACTATCATCATGGAGGATGCATAAGACCCTTACAAATTTGTAGCAGTAGCCATGGGAGAAAATCTATAGGATGGGAATGCAAATACATAATCTAATGGATATAAAAATCAAGAGATACCTACAAATATCATGGAGACTATGAGGAGCTTGCGGGTGGAGCTTCAAACATGCATTGTAGACAATGATAGACTAATTAAGGACAAATAAGAGTGGAACCAAATAAATGTAGTCATGCTTCAAAGTTTGACAGACATATAGAGGAAAATGCATCATGCACATAATTCAAGCAATGCAAATATGAGCAAGAATATATCCAAGATTCATCCTCACAAGAGGTCCCATATTACAAGAAGAACCTCTCGAGATTGGACATACAATCCATCTCTATTAAATTCATTTGTCGGTGACTCTTATTCATTTAAATACTTGTTTAGAAGCCCAAAATCTTCTCCTAGTAGACATAGCAGAAAGAGGCTTCTTAGAGAAAACTTACATAGAGAATTTTGAAAGGCATAGCCATCTACCTTTGATGGTGTGGTCGAATCTGGAAAATAAGGTGATGCTTTAATTCTTGGGATATTAAAGTATTTCCAAATCCATAATTAGTTTGGAAACATGAAGGCCAAATTGGCCATATTCAATATAAATGGTAGAGCATCAATTTGGTGGGAGCATCTCATACAAGTTAAGAAAATCAATGAGAGAAAGATTTTACAAAAACGGTTCAATAAGAACTTTCAACAGAAATATCTTT
>SNQJ01S0071765.1:60088-91127 GCA_010110895.2 Picea sitchensis | reverse complement strand
ATTATGTTATTTTTGTTGATGAATTTTCTCGTAAATGATGGATATTCTTAATGCAGAAGAAGGATCAAACATTCTCAAATTTCTATGAGTTTAAAGCATTGGTGGAGAAAGAGTCGGGGAAGTAAGTGAAAGCTCTAAGGAGCGATAATGGTGGAGAATACATCTCTAATGAATTCAAAGACTTCTACATAAGAGAAGGAATTTGAAGAGAATTCATAGCGCCTCATAACCCATAGAAAAATGGGGTCATGGAGAGGAAGAACAGAATGATCGTGGGTGCAAAACGAGCGATGTTGCATGATCGAGGCCTACCAATGCATTTGTGGGAAGAAGCATGTAATACTACGGTTTATGTGAAAAATTGTTGTCCTCATAAAATACTTGGCATGAGTACACCTGAAGAAGATTTCACTAGTAAGAAACCAGATGTTTCTCATTTTAAAATTTTTGGCTCATCTATTTATGTGCATGTGACCAAGGATGCCAGGAAGAAGCTTGTTGATGGGCGAAAATGAACGCTCGTCAACTGGAGGAGTGGATCTAGTCTGGGGTTGTCTAAATAACCCAATCCGTTTGGAATGATCCACCCCAACGGGTTTAGCGGCTCCGTTGGCCGATCTAAGTCCTAAAAAAAAATGAAAGAAAACTAACTAAAGGAATTAATCTAAATGAAAACAACAATTAAAGCAAACTAATAAAAAAATCTGAAATAAATATATACAGTCTATTGTCTAAGATAATACATAAATAATTCTATGAAATTAAATATTCAATTATCAACACAATTAAATCTTAATCACAAATGTACAATATTTACAGATTACAAATTTTAAATGAAAACCTGAAAAAATCATTTGTAAACTGTCGTATGACAACAAAACTATCATTTTTTTATTTTTATAATTTTATGAGAAAGAAATAAAATTATAACTATCTAAGATGATAATAATACTAACTATAAATCTGAACTATATATATATCTATCTAAACTACTTAAGTAACACTAATAAACTAACCTGTAATAATGCTTTCCAATTTGTCCCATGCTAAGTATCTGATTCAACTGTTCCATGGGAGGAAACCCGCACCAGATTCTCCACAAGCTTTTCATAAACAAGCAGCGACAATGCTCTTTGAATATCAATGACAGGACAAACAAGACATAAAAAACAACAACAATCTTATAATTTACAAATCATCGCAGTTAGATAAATCCTTGTGCAAAGATTTGTACAGAACAGTTCAATTAACGAAGAAGATAAACCTTTATTCATTAAATTGAAACAAAGTAATTTCTGTGCTAAAACTAAGATACATAAGACATGGACATAATTTAAATCACAACGCATTAACCTGTAATAAGTCTTGATATCTAAAGTAGTCAATGACTTAATCACAAATTAGAATGCACAAAACCTGAACGAAAGTATGATAAATTGAAAGCTAAAGCTGTGATATCTAAAGTAGTCAATGACTTAATCACAAATTAGAATGCACAAAACCTGAACGAAAGTATGATAAATTGAAAGCTAAAGTTATTACAAAAGATCGACCTACCCATGCCGCGTTACAAAAGATCGACTTCCATTCAAGGTTGTATCATGATAAATCCATAGTCTTTTTCTCCCAACAGTGATGATGGGTTCATTACAAAAAATAACAAGTATTTAAAGACCACAGGGTAAAACATCCCTGTGGGAATTATCAAAGTAGTTTACAAAAAATCTGGGAACAATCTCCCAAGTCCCTATTTCTACCTATGACTAACAACTTAAAACAAAACTATATCTAAACTGCCACAACTTGTCCAATTTGTCAATGAAATTCGTAGGTACCTATGGGTAGACAAGAATACACAAGTTTAGATAATGTTTTATTGATAAAATTAACAAAAAATCTAAATTTTAAGACTAGCTACAGAATCTTGCGATTCTGTAGCTGGTCTAATTTGAAAACATAATCGTTTTTAATCAATCCAAAACTAACAGAAATATATTCTACCTATTAAACAAATATTTGATTGCTAATTGAAACAAAGTGAATCATTCATGCCACAACAAAACAAAACTTGTATGCAAATTGAGAGAAACGAAATCGTTGTCACTTAACCAAACAGTGACAGGGATATATGCAAAACACTTTTTATTACCAATTTGGAGCAGACAGAATCGTTTAGTCAATTCAAAACCAACGAAATCATTTTTGAATCAACTTCAAATGAAAACGAATATCAAACAAATCTTTGGTATGAATCAAATATAGATATAATATGTCAATCCAAAGGTTGACATAATAGTTTTTTTTTTAAATTAAACCAACAGAGTCGTTTTTGCGAATCAATAGATTACATTCTATTTGTCAAACCAATCTCTGATGTCCATGCATCTATAAACTACTATGCTAATTCAAACGTACAGAATCGTTTCAAAAACAAACCAAAAAAAATCGAATCAAACTAACTCGGAAACAATTCAATCTGAAAGAAATAAAATCGTATCAATCAAAACATAGCTGTGTTCGCTTTTAGCAAAACAAATATTCTGTACATGACTCATAACGAAATCATTTTTGGTATTTCGAAAATAACAGAATCGTTTTGAATCCATTTAAAATGAACAGAACTAATTAAAAGCAAACATAATCGGTCACACTAATTCAAACCAACTCATAAAACAAAATCGATATTAAAATACATACCTGGGCAGTAGGAGAATGATTTGATCAAGAAAACTTTGAATTGACAAATGCCGTTGCGGCCTCAACATTTCTGAAGACAATTGAACCGATGGTATTTTGCTTCTTCTGGTTGGCTTGTAGCCTATCGTTCTCCTTTGACAACACAATAACTCATTCCTCTGAAGATTTAATCTTAGATTGCAATAGGGGAACGTCGGTGTAATAATGTTCAAGCCAGGAATTTCATTCAGTGCAAGGTGGTTGATTTGGCCCTGGCATTACAAGCGAGGGTTCTGTCAAGTTACCAGGGGTGTCATTGTGAAGCTTAATTCCCGGGAATTTAGGGTCGTTCTTGAGGCACGGAGGTAAGTTGGAAACATAGTCGTAGGGTTCCATTGAGCATAGACCATGAGAGTAAGGGTATTCCTCGGCTAGGAAATGTTCAATATCGAAGTCCAAGTCCTCACTCAACACTATTGGCTTCTGGTCAACGTTTTGCTTGGGTTTGTTCCTAGCACATCTGGATATCCATCATGCATTTTTCTTCCCCTTACTGTTGACACCAGTATCACCTTTTCCTTTCTTCCTTACAGGCCTCTTGACAGTCTTAGTATTGCCTTTAACACACGGGTCGGCCATGGTATCAGGTAGGTCTAGGTTGGGGCAATCCGAGGGTTTGACAGAGGGTAGAAGGGTAGGAGATGACATGGTAGGCACAACCAGGGTTTCATTGACCACAAACTTGTCTACCTGAACACACTCGGGAGTGACAAAGCCATTCCTTGATAGGAAGGATTGCCAACAATCACTGCTAAGGCTCAAATGGTGGACGATAATGAATTTGATCAAGCAGTGATGGAAAAGGCTGCTATCAGCCTTCTCATGCTTAAAACGTTTGGACATTTTGTAAAGACTGCATAGCAGATAGTGTGGCATGTTCAGAGGGTAGTCTATAAAATTCATCAATAACTGAAGATGATATAGAAATACCAAACCATAACGACCTTCGCAGGTCACAAACTGTTTAACAATTGCCAATAGGTCATGCCACCTGGGTTTGAGGGCATTGACAGGCATACCTCTATCACAGCTAACAATCTTTCTCGATGTGAATAGGAGCGGCCATGACACCTCGTCTACTTTGGAATTTTTAAACCACCTTAGCCCTGTAGCCATCGAAGGTGAGGGCGAACTGTTGGGCAACCAAAAGGTTGAAACCCTCAAATCTTTGGATGAACACCAACCAGCCACTATTTTTCAAATCTTCACGAGCATTGTCGAATAGCAGGAGTGTTTGGCTGCCATTGGGCTCTATGCGCACCACAGGTGCCATAGGAGAGCACATAGTGAGCTGGGTAAATGGGCGAGGGTTTGGACAGGGTAAATGTAGGATCGAAAGCTGAGGGATTTCCCCAAAACCAGCAGAGGTGACCCGAGATAGAAGGCAGGCATTAATGCCAAAGTGTGTGGGGTGGTGGAACAAAATTAACTCATGCAAAACAATCATATCCAACTGTACCATCGACGGTGCATATGGTGATCCAAATCACTATTGGTGTATGCTAATAAAACAACCATTGAAAACTATGATGAGTTGACCCACGTGTTTGCACAAGCATAGTGTTTGCATGGTTTTAAAATCAAAACAACATTTAGAATAAGGATTTGACCATAAAACTTATGCATTGTATGAAACTATTGAACTAAGGGTCTAATAATCATGTTAATACGTTGTTATGAGACCATGAACTCGATCAAAAGCAATAGAACATCAAACCATCATTGAATCAAGGACTCAATCACCATCATTATAATATCATCACATTCTCATAAAAATGAATATCATATTAACAACAAAAAATGCCAAATGAGTAAAGGTTTTGGTGTCTTGCTAACTGTGTGACCATAATTGAATTGGAAATGCAATGAACACATAGACAATAGTAACCATAATAATCGAGTGACAATTTTAATGAGATTGACGTGACTTCGAAATCAAATTTTTCATGCTTGCAGGCGTGAAAACAAGAACAAAAGGCAGGTGTGCAAATGCGCAAAATGACAGTGTTTTTTTATTCAAAAACCTTGCGATGAGAATCAAGGGTTCCAAAACACTTGTGTAGGTAGCTTATAGAGATAGGATAAAAAGAGAAATGGCTGCCAACAATGGCTACACACTGGTAGAAGTAGTTATCTTTGCCAAAAGAACAAATTCAGATTATGATAATGAGAAAAATTCTGATTCAAAAACAACAACTATAAAATTGTTTAAACATCATCGTTAATCAAATATTCCAGTAGTGCTTGAAGGATGAAAACTGATAACAGTCTTAAGACAAGTGAGCCACGATATTAAATATAAAATCTCCAATACTGTTGACAGAGCCACTGCTGCCAGCATGCATTCATAGCCTCGACGGTGTTGCCATTTAACTCACTCTGATATCTGTATCCTGCCAAGAAGTTCCAAATCAGAATAAAGGACATTTTAAGGTCAAGGGATTTCATACTTATGAATTTTCATATACTCGACATTGCTTCACTTCCAGCGGGCCTGTTCAGTACCCTGACGAAGTTGTCTTGGCGTCATGCATGCATTTACCCACTGCCAACAGACCTGTTCAGCATCCCGACGGGTTTACAAGCACTTCCCATAGCTCTTTTAATGATTTATTTGGTTTTTAAAGTTGTATAATTGAGCGGGGTGACACTGAAAATTATAATATTTTTGACATATGTTTTACAGACCTTAACATATTTTTTTAGAACTATCCTTCATTAAGATCCAGAGATGGTTTGTTTACAAAACCAACCTTCTAAGGCAGGGAGACATCTCTGAGTTATTCCCTTAAGGAACAGGGACAGTGTAAGAAGATAATGGATGATCGTGACAGGCTTTACTCACAGATCAAAACCAATTAACTTCTTTCAAACAACAGTCTTTTCAACACAAATGTAAATTTTAGAAGTATATTATAATTGATGTTTAAACAACTTTTCAGCAATCATTTCAGAGAAAGAATTTTTTGTTTTCTTTGTCTGACCAGTTCATAATGCAGGTATGTGTATTTCAACAGCAAAAACTACTAATCATAAGGGAGAAATCAAAACACACCAGCGAAGAAGGATTTGAAAGAAAAGAAATCCAAAAAAAAAAACAGAAAAAAAACAAAAGAAAATATGTACAGAAGGTGCATTTGAAAACCTCACGCAACAAATCCATCAGGAGACTAAAAAAGTAGGAAAATCCTATTTGATGGGAAAGCAGTCTTACTCGTGGTACCTTGAGTCAGGGTTGATTCATATTTATTTATCTCTTTACTTTCCATTTAAGCTTTTCATGACGATACTACGTTTTTGAAAATAAATTTTCAACTAGAAATAAAGAGAAAAAGGAGCAAGAGGACTTCCCTGACAACAGTCGTATTATGGTTCTCGTGGTGCGCCCACTTGCATTCATGATTGCATTATTACAAAGAGAACTAGTGAGAAATAAAACTGAAAGAAAACCTATTCCTAAACCTACCCTAGCTATTAAACAAATCAGGATACTACGTGAAATCATGTTTCCAATGTAGCCATCAGAGTAACTCTAATCCTGTAATGGAAACAAGATCAAGCATTACTAATAAGAATGGTAACATATAAAAAAATGATAGAAACATATCACACTTATCTTCATAATAATCATCTAAAAATGAAGCAAGCATGATCTTACCATTTCCTTGGATATTCTTGTTGTACGAATCCTACAGCCATTGCACAATCTTGTCGTGATAAGGGTCATATTGGCATGGGCGAGTGTAACTAGTTTTGAAAAACTTGTCAGGATTATGAGGAAATGGAATAACCATCAACCAAGGCTGAAATGCCCCATCCTCTAAGTGTTCATTAATTTCTGCACATGGAGGATCTAAAAGAAACATGTCACGCCTACTTCCAAGATACTTATGTAAAAAGAAAGCAAGATCAACTTTGTCTTTATTATGAATTTTTTTTTATATATGAATATTCAAGCCATCCTAAGATCCTATCACAAAAATGAGGATGCAAACCATGACTTTGATGAAACAAATAAATCAATGGGAAATTCATCATAGGAGGATTTGTGACGTTCGTCAGGTCATTGGTTTGAATGTTTCCTTCGATGAGATTGATCATTTCAAAATGTGAAGCATAAGCATTAATATTCGAGCTAAGCGAAGAATGAATATGAAATGTAGAACGTTTGATCTCCATAAAATATAATGCATCGTCCTTTTCAACAATAAACTGTGTAAAATCATCTCGCAACCTGTCATTTTCCCATGTGAGTGATGAAAGTGAACAAGCATCAAATCCAAGTTTATCAATGCTAGGTTTGGAATTGATTTCACCAAAATACAATATATCGAAAGGATATGATTGGGGCGGAAAAGAGTAGTATGTTGTAGGTAAGATGTCCATTCCACCAAAATCTAAGAATAGATCAGGATACAAAGAATAAAAGGAATCAGAAATAAGCAGATGAAAAGAATCTCTTGAACTATGATACTCAACAATGGTGTTCTCAAGACAATTCTCTTCACTTTCTTTAAAACTCTTACTCTGTTTTGGCGACGAATTCCTCAACATAATATGATGATCTAGATTTGCCTTTTGTGTGATAGATAATTCAAAATTTATGTGACAAACATCTAGTCTTTCTTGTGAACAAAGTGCATTTTGAGGATGAAGGTTTAAGGTTTCTTCTTCTAGTTGTATATGTTCTTCTTTAATCAGTTTCATAGGAGTACTAGAACATTCAAGACGATTTTCGTCGCTTGAGTGTTCTTCAATGACTGGTTTTAAATGTTGATTAGAGCATGGGTTAAAAGAATGAGGATATTCACCTTGATCCATACATGAATCTTCTTCCATACTAGTCTTAGACTAAAAATACAATGATTCAAAGCAGAAACCAATTTGGTTGTCAATAAGAGCCCGATCAATAGATTCTACCTCCCTGGCTTGTTTAACATTATCGAAAGAATTTTTCTCTTCTTGCGAAGAAGATTGTTCTAGCAGTTGAGTGATAGGATTTGCAATTGGTTCTTCATTCGTGATTGAACATGAATGGATGGAAGGGATGGAAGCATCATAGAAGAGATTTAATGTCAATGACATGTCATCGAGATTAAATTTACAGAGGATATGATATATTCTTGTCAAAAAGTCTTCTGAAGATGAATCGTCGTTGATTAGCGAAGTACGAAATTCTTCACACAATTGATCGAAATCATAAATTTCAAAATCATCTAGAAACTCATCTACAAATTGAAACCAATCAAAAATGTGACATGCTGGAAAGGATTCAAACCAATGTTTGATTCGACCTCTAAAAGTAAAAGCAAACAGTTTGCATAAAACCCGTAAATATGAGATGTCATGTTTGATGCATTTGCACCAAAACTTGTTAAGGTGGTCTTTAGCAGATATATTGCCTTCACCATCAAAGGTGAGTTTGGACAAGCGAGAGACTGTCTCATTGGGAATATCGGGTAATGAGAAGTTGAAAGCATGTTCCAACACAATGATTTGGGGAGCCATGGGGGAATTGAATATATTTAAAATAAAGGCTCCTATAAGGCTAGCTTGTCAGTCGACCCTCCTTCTAGCACCATTTGTTGATGGGAAAAAATGAACGCTCGTCAACTGGAGGAGTGGATCCAGTCCGGGGTTGTCTAAATAACCCAAGTCGTTTGGAATGATCCACCCCGACTGGTTTAGCGACTCCGTTGGCCGATCTAAGTCCTAAAAAAAACTGAAAGAAAACAAACTAAAGGAATTAATCTAAATGAAAACAACAATTAAAGAAAACTAATAAACAAATATGAAATAAATATATACAGTCTATTGTCTAAGATAATACGGAAATAATTCTATGAAATTAAATATTCAATTATCAACATAATTAAATCTTAATCACAAATGTACAATATTTATAGATCACATATTTTAAATGAAAACCTGAAAAAATCATTTGTAAACTGTCGTATGACAACAAAACTATCGTTTTTTTATTTTTATAATTTTATGAGAAAGAAATAAAATTATAACTATCTAAGCTGATAATAATCCTAACTATAAATCTGAACTATATATATATATCTATCTAAACTACTTAAATAACACTAATAAACTAACCTGTAATAACGCTTTCCAATTTGTCCCGTGCTAAGTATCTCATTCAGCTGTTTGATGGGAGGAAACCCACACCAGATTCTCCACAAGATTCTCATAAACAAGAAGTGGCAGTGCTCTTTGAATATCAATGACAGGACAAACAAGACATAAAAAACAACAACAATCTTATAATTTACAAATCATCGCAGTTAGATAAATCCTTGTGCAAAGATTTGTACAGAACAGTTCAATTAACGAAGAAGATAAACCTTTATTCATTAAATTGAAAAAGAGTAATTGTTGTGCTATAACTGAGATACATAAGACATGGACAAAATTTAAATCACAATGCATTAACCTGTAATAAGTCTTGATATCTAAAGTAGTCAATGACTTAATCACAAATTAGAATGCACAAAACTTGAACGAAAGTATGATAAATTGAAAGTTAAAGCTCTTACAAAAGATAAACTTCCATTCAAGGTTGTATCATCATAAATCCATAGTCTTTTTCTACCAACAGTGACGATGGGTTCATTACAAAAAATAACAAGTATTTAAAGACCACAGGGTAAAACATCCCTGTGGGAATTATCAAGGCAGTTTACAAAAAATCTGGGAACAATCTCCCAAGTCCCTATTTCTGCCTATGACTAACAACTTAAAACAAAACTATATCTAAACTGCCACAACTTGTCCAATTTGTCAATGAAATTCATAGGTACCTGTGGGTAGACAAGAATACACAAGTTTAGATAATGTTTTATTGATAAAATTAACAAAAAATCTAAATTTTAAGACTAGCTAAAAAATCTAGCGATTCTGTAGCTGGTCTAATTTGAAAACATAATCGTTTTTAATCAATCAAAAACTAACAGAAATATATTCTACCTATTAAACAAATCTTTGATTTCTAATTGAAACAAAGCGAATGACTCATGCCACAACAAACCAAAACTTGTATGCAAATTGAGAGAAACGAAATCGTGGTCACTTAACTAAACGGTGACAGGGAATATGCAAAACACTTTTTATTACCAATTCGGAGAAAACAGAATCGTTTAGGCAATTCGAAACCAACGAAATCATTTTTGAATCAACTTCAAACGAAAACGAATATCAAACAAATCTTTGGTATGAATCAAATATAGATATAATATGTCAATCCAAAGGTTGACATAATCATTTTTTTTTTAAATTAAACCAACAGAGTTGTTTTTGCAAATCAATATATTACATTCTATTTGTCAAACCAATCTCTGATGTCAATGCATCTATAAACTATTATGCTAATTCAAACGTACAGAATTGTTTCAAAAACAAACCAAATAGAATCGAATCAAACTAACTCGGAAACAATTCAATCTGAAAGCAATAAAATTGTATCAATCAAAACATAGTTGTGTTCGTTTTTAGCAAAACAAATCTTCTGTACATGAATCATAACAAAATCATTTTTTGTATTTCGAAAATAACAAAATCGTTTTGAATCTATTTAAAACGAATAGAACTAATTAAAAGAAAACATAATCGGTCACACTAATTCAAACCAACTCATAAAACAAAATCGATATTAAAATACATACCTGGGTAGTAGGAGAACGATTCGATCAAGAAAACTTTGAATTGACAAAGGCCGTTGTGACCTCAACATTTCTAAAGACAATTGAACCGGTGGTCTTTTACTTCTTCTGGTTGGATTGTAGCCTGTCATTCTCCTTTGAAAACACAGTAACTCGTTCCTCTAAATATTTAATCTTAGATTGCAACAGGGGAATGTCGATGTAATAGCATTCAAGCCAGGCATTGAATTGAGTGCAAGGTGGTTGATTTGGCCTTGGCGTTACAGGCGAGGGTTCTGTCAAGTTACCAGGGGTGTCACTGTGAAGCTTAATTCCTAGGAATTTAGGGTCGTTCTTGAGGCACAGAGGTAAGTTGGAAACATAGTCGTAGGGTTCCATTGAGCAGAGACCATGAGAGTAAGGGTATTCCTTGGCTAGGAAATGTTCAATATCGAAGTCCAAGTCCTCGCTCAACACTATTGGCTTCTGGTCAACGTTTTGCTTGGGTTTGTTCCTAGCACATCTGGATATCCATCGTGCGTTTTTCTTCCCCTTACTGTTGACACCAGTATCACCTTTGACTTTATTCCTTACAGGCCTCTTGACGGTCTTAGTATTGCCTTTAACACATGGGTCGGCCATGGTATCGGGTAGGTCCAAGTTGGGGCAATCCGAGGGTTTGACAGAGGGTAGAAGGGTAGGATATGGCATAGTAGGCACAACCAGGGTTTCATTGACCACAACCTTGTCTATCGAAACACACTTGGGAGTGACAAAGCCATTCCTTGATAGGAAGGCTTGCCAACAATCACCGCTAAGGCTCAAATGGTGGAAAATAATGACTTTGATCAAGAAGTGATGGAAAAGGATGCTATCAACCTTCTCACGCTTAAAACGTTTGGACATTTTGTAAAGACTGCATAGCAGATCGTGCGGCATGTTCAGAGGGTAGTCTATAAAATTCAGCAATAACCGAAGATGATACAGAAATACCAAACCATAACGACCTTCACAGGTCACAAACTGTTTAACAATTTCCAATAGGTCATGCCACCTGGGTTTGAGGGCATTGACATGCATACCTCTATCATAGCTAACAATACTTCTCGATGTGAATAGGAGCGGCCACGACACCTCGTCTACTTTGGAATTTTTAAACCACCTTAGCCTTGTAGTTGTTGAAAGTGAGGGCGAATTGTTGGGCAACTGAAAGGTTGAAACCCTCAAATCTTTGGATGAACACTAGCCAACCACTATTTTCCAAATATTCACGAGCATTGTCGAATAACATGAGTGTTTGGATGCCATTGGGCTCTATGCGCACCACAGGTGCCATAGGAGAGCACACAGTGAGCCGGGTAAACGGGCGAGGGTTTGGACAGGGTAAACGCAGGATCGAAAGCTCAAGGATTTCCCCAAAACCAACAGAGGTGACCCGAGATAGAAGGCATACATTAATGCCAAAGTGTGCGGGGTGGTAGAATGAAATTATCTCATGCAAAACAGTCATATCCAACTATACCATTGATGATGCATATGGTGATCCAAATCACTATTGGTGTATGCCAATAAAACAACCATTGAAAACTATGATGAGTCGACCTAAGTGTTTGCACAAGCATAGTGTTTGCATGGTTTTAAAATCAAAACAACATTTAGAATAAGGATTTGATCATAAAACTTATGCATTGTATGAAACTATTGAATTAAGGGTCTAATCATCATGTTAATATGTTGTTATGAGACCATGAACTCGATCAAAAGCAATAGAACATCAAACCATCATTGAATCAAGGACTCAATCACCATCATTAGAATATCATCACATTCTCATAAAAATGAATATCATATTAACAATAAAAAATGCCAAATGAGTAAAGGTTTTGGTGTCTTGCTAACTGTGTGACCATAATTGAATTGGAAATGGAATGAACACATAGACAATAGTAACCATAATAATCTAGTGACGATTTTAATGCCATTGACGTGACTTCAAAATCAAAGTTTTCACGCTTGCAGTCCTGAAAACGAGAACAAAAGGCAAGTGTGCAAATGCACAAAATGTCAGTGTTGTTTTATTCAAAAGCCTTGCGATGAGAATCAAGGGTTCCAAAACACTTGTGTAGGCAGCTTATAGAGATAGGATAAAAAGGGAAACGGTTGCCAACAAAGATGGAACCGACTGCTGAAGTTGGGATATTTGTGGGGTACACAAAAACACCCCATAATTATCGTGTGTATTTGTCGAACAGTAATATGACTGTTATGCGACGGGATATAAAATTCGATGAGGGGAAAGACATGCAGTTTCCGCTTGAGAGGGAGCTAGACTTGCGTGCAGAAGAGGAACTATTGGTTCCCAAAGATGAGTCTCAAGATGTGGATCAACCACATGAGGAGTTTCATGGAGTGGAGGAAACCACTCAAGCAGATCCATCCATCAGAAATGGCAGACAACGCACCATGGAAGTTGACATATAGAGACTAGATGTTGCACAGAATGTAGGAGCCCCTACTTCACAACACAAATAGAGATAGTCTCATGATCGATTTATTGGATACATGGCTCTCATGAGAAAATGTATTGTGACTGAACCATCTTCCTTTCAGGAAGCAGTGCAGGACCCCACTTGGGTTGATGCTATTGTAGAATAGTATGAATCCATTGTCAAAAAAAGTGCATGGGAAATTGTCCCAAGACCGGTCGATAAATCATTGGTAGGTTTGAGATGGATCTACAAGGTAAAGCAAGCTGTTGATGGGAGTGTGGAGAAATACAAGGCCAAGTTTGTGGCCCAAGGCTTCTCACATATAGAAGGGATAGATTATGATGAGACCTTTGCACATGTCGCAAGGTACTCTTCCATAAGATCCATCCTTTCACTCTTAGCACAAATGGGCTGGCGGATTCATCAGATGGATGTAAAAACTGCATTCCTCAATAGGATCATTGAGGAAGAAGTGTACATTGAGTAGCCAGAAGGTTTTGAGACCTTTGACAGAGATTCGCATGTATGAAGACTCAAGAGAGCATTGTATGGGCTGAAGCAAGCACTTTGTGCTTGGTACACTCAGATAGACAACTATTTCACCGGATTGGGCTTCACCAAAAGTGAAGCGGATGAAAACCTATACCAAATTGTGGTGGAGGGTAAGCTTTTAATCATTATTCTTTATGTTGATGATTTAATACTGACTGGTGATGAGTAGCTCATACGCTCATGCAAGGATGACCTTGCAAAGGAGTTTGAGATAAAGGATTTGGGCCTTCTTCATTATTTCCTTGGATTGGAAATATGGCAGTGAGACGGTGAAATTTTTGTGTCTCATATGGCAAAGTGAGATGGTGAAATTTTGTGTCTCAAGGAAAGTACGCAAGGGAGATAATCAAGTAAGTTTCACATGGAGGGCTACAAACCCATGGATACCCCTTCAGGAAACTTTAGAGGAAAGAGGATGCTACTTATGGAGAGAGGTAGTGGATGCTATTGCCTATTGATTAATTAGTGGTCTTCACTAATGTATTTAGTGAACATGAGACCACATTTTCTATGCTGCTAAACAGCCTAAGTCGGAGCGATGGTTGCTTCAAACTTTGGAAGGTTGGTAAGCATGTCCCAAGATATTTTAAGGGAACATATTAGTATGGATTATGGTATAGATATATGGATGAGGTGAATTTGCATGTATTTTCATGGATGCAGACATGGCGTACCTAACGGAGGAAGAGCACATCGTGGGGATCTTCGCGACAAATCTATTAGCTTGTTTCTTGGTACAACAGAAAACAGAGATCCGTGGCACTTAGTTTAGTGGAAGTGGAATACATGGAAGCCGGTAGCCAAGCTACATGTGAGGCTATCCGGATGAGGAAGATCTTGGTTGGTTTGTTTGGTTCCTCATTTAGATCCGACAATGATTATTGTGATAATCGAGTTGCATTAAAAATCATTTAATCCTCGGTTTCATGATAGATCTAAGCATATAGATATTCGGGTATCATCATCTCAGATTGTGTGCAGTGGAAGATCATGTCGCTTCAATACATTCCTAAGGAATATTAGGATGCAAACATTCCTCGCACGGGCGCCACAAGAGAATATTTGAATATCATAGAGTATTACGATTGGGGTGAAGGATAACTCTTCTTGAGAGGAGGTTGAAAAGTCAACAAGAAATGTGTGTCTAATTTTACTTTTCCCTTAAATAAATTGGACAATAAATATTAATCATTATCTCATTTATAATCGAAAGTGAGTTGGAATTGTAACAAAATTATAAGTGTAGTTAAGGGAGTTAATATCAGTTGTACTAGCGGTTAAACTCTGCACTCCAGGAGAGTTCAGTGAATTCACTATTCATTAATTCACAATCAGTGAACTCACATGCAACTGAAGATTCGCCACGGTTAACCACATGTATGTCATATCCAGTGGAGACCCAGTTGAGATAACAGGTGAAAGGGACAATTGGTTATCAGTTGTGATTTGAGTGAAGTGCACTCATGCAATTACACATGCCATGGATATGCTTATGAGCATGTGCAAACTAGTCAATTCGAATTCATTGTGAGAATTCTAATTGCAGGGATTGTGCAGAGGAGACAGGTTGTTTGGACATAGAAATTGGCACATACATTTGTTGAGTTTTGTATGACAGTGTGAGACAATTGTATTGTACTGAGAGCTCTTGAATTAGAGTTTTGAATTAGAGTTTTGTATGAGATTTTTTCATGATCCATGATATACATAATATATGATAGTGGGGTTTTTAGCTTTACGATTTCCCAATAAAACTTCTGTGTTATGTGTTCTTGATATTTCACTTTGTGATCGTGGTTTATTTTTCTGCAAGAATAATAGTAGAAATGATTCTATATTTAAAAATGGCATATAATTGTTAGATCAGAAGAATCTCAGGAAATACTTAATTTGTATTGAAATTTCTACACATCATGGGATCCCATTTTGGAGCCGAAGAAATGGATTGTAGGAATTTATAACACAGGGATAATGAACCCGCTAGAAATTCCCCACTTTGGGAGAGGGAAAGATGTAAATGCATGTGTCAAATAGATTTTGGCATTGGTAAATGGAGGAATCTTATGGATGGAGAGGATTGTATTGATATATGTAGACTTAATTACAGATATTATAGGTTTACCGACAGATGGAGAAAAACCAAAGTAGTATTTGGATGACAAGAGAAAGGAAAAAGATTTAGTAGAGGAGATGAAGAAGAAATATGACATTGAGAGAGGGTCTCGGGGAATTATCATTAACCGGATCAATGAACAAACAACAAGGTTGGTGATGAAATTGATGGCATGTAAACTGTTGAGGAAATTTAGTAAGGAAGAAGCACCTGCAAGAGTAATAGCGGTAGCAGTGCAGTGTGTGAAGGGGAGTCTACTTAGTTGGGCTCCTTATCTACTGAATTTATCCTTGGAAGACTGCAAGGATGTGGATGATCTAGGAATAGAGTTTCATTACTCATGGTTTATTACTTTGATATGCCTTATTGGTTGCATAGAACCGAAATAAAACATATTTTTTGAGAGGACAGGGAAGTGTCGCGTAGAAAAATATACAACACTATGGCACACTTCAGATCTGAAGAAAAGGAAAAAAAATATACCACTTTTTCCATGATATTTGATGAGATGCAGGAAAAAATATCTAATACATGGAGAATGCCACCACAAGTGGTGACATAAAATCAAGGGATGGCATACTTTAAGGCTTCCAGAGATAACATGTGGATCCAGACCAAAAGGGATCCTAAGAAGGAGTGGATACAACTGAGATATTGTGTCACAATAGAGGAAGTGCAGTGGGTCATGAAGGATTGGACTAAGGAATGGAAGGTGCCAGTGATTCAAAAGAAGGTATAAAAAAATAAGCAGTAAGTAGAGGTTGTCCCTTCAAAGCATGCAACTAGTCCAGCTGCAAATAAAAGGAAGGAAACAAAGCGCGCCAAAGAAATGGGGGGTAGTTCAACCATAAAAAAGTCAAGGAAGAAAGATATTATCCCTAATTCTCCAACTAAAGAAAATGCGTGCATAGTAGAACCAAATGGAGGAGCACATAAAGATATTAATGTTCCTTTTCCAGAAGAGACACGAGGGGGCAGTCTCCCATATTTAGAGATACCAATGACAACAACCTAGACAAAAAATCTTCCATTGAAGAGAACAATTCTAGAGTCAGTTGGCCAACAAAAGAAGATGAAGGTGCACAAGGAGGTTCCTAAACTCACATTGACAGAAGATGATGCAGATTTGGTCACAGAGAAACTACAGGACTGCATGGTAGAGATGTGTTATGATGCAAAGAAGAAAAGGGAGGAGATAGTCAAAACGTTGACAAAATTAAAGGATGGACTAGAGAAATTGCAACTCACTTCAACACAATAGAAGGAACAAGAACAACACACTTCATAGGAAATAACAGTGCCAGAAGAAGAGACAACATAGATTATAGCAATGAGGAATGAAATATTTTTCATAACTCAAGAAATGTTGTAGGTGGACGAGGAGACAATGCATAAGCCATTGAAAGACATAGGTCATTTGGACTTGACACTACCCAAGGTTCCAACAAAGGCATTCTATAAACTTCAAATCAATATCATGCAGGAGATTCAATTGAGGGAACGTGCAAATGGGACAAGTTTACAATTGACCAATGAACTAAATAAGACATTGGATATGACACTTAAATAGGTGTAGGTCGAGAGGGAAGAAGAAAAGAAATGAACTCAAATATTATAGAAGAAAATGGAGGAAGTGTTAAAAAATATTCATGACAACACACAAGGAGAAAATATACGTACATAAGAGAAGATTGAAAATATAGTGCAGGTTGTGGAGGATTATAAGAGCCACATTTCAAAGTTAACAAAACTCCTAGCACCCAACCCCACCATAACTTATAACACAAAGGGAGCAGGAGATTACAAGTCATAAGGATATTGTTGCGTTGAGAATTCAGGAAATCACAAAGTTGTATGATAAAAGTGTGCATTTATGGACAGATTTGTAGGAGGATGGAAAATTGTAGGAGCTAGACTAGAAAGAGGAAGGTGTAAACACCATGCTACAATAACTTAAGAAAAATAAGAAGATGATGAAAATCTCGGATAGATTGATGAGTGCGCAATAAATGAATAATTTGTAGACATAATTGAAGATCATACAAGTAGAAAAGCAGTCAAGGCATACACAGTTGGAGCCATTGCAGGAAGGCACAAAGAAAATGATGAAAAAGATTGATGCATCTAAGGGTCAGATTGAAAAGGTTGTATTGGAGAATGAATACTTTTTGAAGGATCCTATCACTTCATAGACTGTGGAGACTCTAGAAGAGAAGAGCGCACAAGTAAAATATAAAGTTGAATAAATTTCAAGTAGGTTCCATGAGTTGGGCAAGTCAATGCAAGAGGCACACACTACCTGAGTGGCTTGGGACGAGCCACAAGTCAGTGTTGGGGGCCTGTTGGCACATGACATTTTGGGGAACAATGCAACAATTAATGAATCGGTTAGAAAATGGACCAAAAAAAGAGCACGCGTTGAATAATAGGAAAAAACAACACCGAGGAAGCATGAAAGTCAAATGAAGAAGGACCTGTATCAGTCGCATGGAGGAAGTTAGAAAGTGGACAAACCCAAATCACCTAGGGTTAGTGGTTTAGGGTTTTGTTGATTGTTTTAACGGGTATTTTAGCCCATTTTTGTAGTATAAATAGGTATTGTGATATTTGAGGAGATATAGTTCGATTTTTTGAGTTAGTGTTGGTAGTGAATGTTTGGTCTATCTAGTTGTGGAGCTATTTTTGGAGATGAGTATTTTTTTGAGAGAAATATATGAATTGTAATCGAGGGTAAGGTTGTAATCTATGGATGTTTGTGCAATCTTTTCATCCTTAGTGGTAATGCACACAATGCTATAAACACTATTCTCACTTGTACTCAGATGTAATGCACACAATGCTATGACTTTTGATGAAGAATAATAAAAGAGAAAAGAATGCCATATCTTTGTGGATGTAACCCAGGGGGGTGAACCATTGTAAATTTATGTCTCTGTAAGAAATGTTTTTCTTATTTATTTCTACTATTAGTTATGTTAAATGAATGAATGAATCCAGGAAATAGTTAAATGCAATGAATAGTAGAATGACAAGAATATTTATTGCAAAATGAATGTTGAATGAGTGAAATTGATTATAGAATGGTAGATCTAGATATGTTGACATGTTAGACTATTAGATCTCATGTATTTTAGGTAAAAAGAATTTATAACGTCCCTACAGTATCATCCCTTCCAATACTGCAGATATGTGGTTCCTATAGTAACCCATAAAGCCATCTCGGGTAAGACTGCATTGTGTATGTTGTGCACAGTGTTATCGTTTGGTCTCCAGAAGTGTCGATGATTTGCAGAGTTTTGTTGGAAACCTATAATAGAATATGGTTCATCACAATAAATATCCAACACCACTATAACCATTGCAATATTGATGGTCACACTCAAGAAAAGTTTTGGAAACTACATCCATAGCTGAACCGTAAGAAGGATTCCAAGAAGAGGAACCTTCTAGCCATAGATTCAAGAAACCAGGTAGGGAGAAGCCTACATGTGTATGAGAATATTCCTTGCACTTCAATGTAGAAGGAGGTGAACCTAAGTATCCTTCATCAAAAGGAATAGAAGGAGATGACAAAAATATTTGATATTGATATCTAGGTCAAGAAGACAAAGGTAGATTCTCGATTCGATTTTGTTTCATAGGAAAATATCATAGCACCATATATAGCTACAAATATTGGGTCGAAGGTTCATTATCATACAAGCCCATACCTATTGGGGTGGGTGAGCAAGGATGCATAAATAAATTTCACAAAATAGTGGAAGATCAAATTTGTTGTAAGTGTAGAGCTTATTGATGAAATGGAGTTGGACATAGTACCCTTTGACGTGTGTGGTGTAGCTTTTAGAATCCCATACACGTATATGAGGGGTGTGATATTCATGGAGAGAGAAAACCAATACCCCTTGATCAAGGACAGGAAGTCCCACATCATCAATGCACACAAAGGTAAATAAAACACATCACTGGTAAGTGCCAACCAAGCCAAAAACTTTATTAGTTCTAGTAAGAAATATGTGTTTATTTTCTTAAGACAGAATCAGAAAGGTGATGAATCCACAAGGGTAAATGAATCCTCAGAGGGATGTAAGTTTTCATATCATATCTAGAATGGGTTACTCTATAAGCTATTCCTAAAGGTGAAATATTTTAGACTATTATATAGGCTCACACCTCCAATGTTACAAGACTTTTTGGTGTTGTGAAGTCGGTTGCTAACTTAGAATGTTATATATATTTGCCTAGAATGTAATATTATGTATCTCAATATATTAGCGAATGCTTACATTGTTGTACGCGAAAACCCAAAAATAGAAATCAAGGTCTATACTATCCCTCACTTGTACCCACTTGACCTTGGAAAATCATTTCCATGGATTTCGTGGGAATTTTACCAACAACTAGGAAGGGACATGACTAGTTATTTGTGGTAGTTAACAGTTTCAGAAATATGTGTATTGTTGTTCCTTGTAAAAATACCATCAAAGGAAAAGAAGAAAAAAACATGTTCTTTGAATAGATCTCAATGCACTTTGTGATAACAAGGAGCATCATCTCAAACATGGATACTGTATTTCCCCATGCCTTTTGGACCACACTTTGGGAGAATATGGACATGAAGTTGAAGAGTTATACAACATTCCATCCACAAAGAGATAGGCAAGAAAAATTAGGAAATGGGACTTTGGTGTATCTTTTGAGGGGTTACAATCAAAAGCATACAAATACCTAAGACAAAATTATGATATATATTCATCACTCTTATAACATATAAGTTCACACTTCTCTGGTATGTCCCCTTTTAAAACTTGTAATATTTAATTAGTAGCTATAAATTTGTAATATACTTATTAATTTAGTATTATGTAATTTTTACATAATAATCAATTTATAATAATTGGTAGTATGAATTGTCCTTTTCATATTTAATTTATACTATAATTCCACAAATATCCTATTTCTAGGTGCTCATAACTATGCCATCACCCACACCTAAAGGGTATACCTTCATGATCTATATTTGGATGAAATAGGGAAACACCTCTTCCGATGTATATTTTCTCCACCATAACTATATGAATGTCCAATCCCACAAGTATCCAAGTCATTCTATAATATCCTGAATCTCTAAAGGTTAAGTTTGCTTCATAATATATGCCTAAGGCATTTCCTATTTCCTAAAAAAACTCTTTGAACCGCAATATTAGAGGAAACCTTGTAATTTTGACCCACATCGAGAGAATATCCACTCGAGCTAATCGAACAACAAATTCTATATGCTATTTCTTCAAAAAACTAATTTGTGAACCCCACTTCCAATGCTAGTGTAATATTTTCTCAACTTCTTCCACAATCCTGAACACCCATACCATCCATCCTTTTACCAATATCATAGTTCATAGGATGCACCCCACAGTAGTTGAAATTTTTCAAATCCTTTATTACCTCACTACTCATCCTTCTTCCTAGAAAGTGACCTACCAATGCTCGATCCTGAAAATCCATAATGTTGTTAAGCCTGGATTTTCTAAAATTCAAGAGAATATAATCCCACTCATTTTTTATACATTTATGATGTTTAGATTTCCTTATACCCTCAAGAAACTGTGATCCTAACATATCTATATACGTGTTTGGAGCTCCATTCGAATGCTTGAGGTCCTACATTTCACCAAAAAACCTTGACTCATATAGCCTATCTTTCTTTCTTGAATATCATTATAATAGTGGAGTTCAAATTCATTGCTATACTCAACGAGAGGATTAACGACATCAAATCATTCATGTGATTTCATTAATCTCATATATTTACCTCACCAAAGGTTTAAAGGCTATGGATCTACAATCTCTAGCTCAACACACTTTATAAGTATTGTACCTACCATGCATTCAAGAACTCCAGATGAACCAACCAAGGGTACCATCAACCCCTCCTCCCACCAATATATAGTCCTAGAACCCTATTCGTTAATCACTTGATCCAACTCACCAATCATAGCCATAGTTTTTGCCTCTAGCAGGTGATACCCTAGATGATCAACCATGCTTGGATTGAATGTGTCTCTAGGTCTGTGAAGCAATGGGATAGTTAATATTCGTTGACCTTTCCTCAGATATTCTATGTAGTCCAATGTTTCATTCTTTATGTATTATATGTAGTCAAAAACTGTATCTTTTGACACCCTCAAAATCACCACTCCTCATCATTTCTCCTTCCTTATATGCTTGTATAAATTCGTTCTTCGCAGTTGGTCCACCTTAAGGTTGAAATAAGACAACAACCTAACTTGGATAATGTCATTTGTGAAAACCCTATATCGCAAGGAACCCTAGGGTTCTACTTTTACATCTACAACTACAAATTATGAGGAATACAGATCATTGAGTTCTACAATGCATGCATTTATGGTGGAAAACATTGTTGCATCATTAGCACATGATTGTTTTCACACCAACAACCTCCTTTTCCTCTGGACACAACAAATGTTGACATTGTCTTTCAAAATCATGTTATATTTGTACCTAATCTTTCATTATTCTAACCTTATAATTTATTGTACCAATTACTCTAACCCAAAAATGGATTCAATCATGAGATGAGGTTAATTATGATCATCATGGTTGGTTATGGTTACAAGTGTACTTATCTTTCTATACATATAGTTGTATAGAAAGGGGAGAGATAGAGGAAAGGGGTAGAGAGAGGTAGAGAGATATAGAGAGATAAACTAGAGAGAGAAAGTGGATATAGTGAGATACTAATTGTTAGTACTCAAATTCACAGTATTGAAATTTGGACTTTTGGTCATTACAGGTACGCTACTGAAAAAGTGTTTTTCTCACAACGCCATCATAAAACATCATCTCACTTCCCAAAAAATCCTTAAAATCTTCGCCATGTTTTTTTTCGGGCCATATCTAGATGGATTATGTTTTGATATATTGGGGCAATATTCATGTTAGCACCTAACAAATCAACGTTAAATCAACATTAGCTAAAAAAATTATGAGTTAAAATGCAGTTTTTGGCAAATCTGGTCTTCTTAAGCTATTTTAACTTCTCTGGTCAGTTTGTTGTTCTTGGGTTTCTGCTACAATCTTCATGATTTGTTTGGGAAAACAATTATCAGCCGAGGGCCAATCTCCAATTAATCCTATCGGGCATCTAGGTCAATCTCCATCACTTGTCATAAAAAATCCAAGCATCAAGAGCCTATAGCAAGCACCAAAGTGTCAAGTTTGACAACACCACCAGGATCGCCATAAGACAGATGAATGCCAAGTATTGGGTATACTAAAAATTGAGATTAAGATGTCGATTGAGAGAGAAACAAATTCAATACCAGGTGTTAGAACAAAACCGAGTATCTGGGTCATTCCAAGCATTAGCATATTGGGGTTTTATTTCAGAGCATCCAGATGTCAAATAATGATGAAAGTGTTTCTGAGGCTGAGTGATTAGAGAGGAATTTTCAACAGAGGAAATCATAGAGGGAGAATCTCTTCAAAGAGACGCTATAGAAAGGGAAAATGCCCAGATCAACAGATGTGGGGCAAATGGCTATGTCTGCAGCTGGTTAAAACAAGGTGGTTTCTTAGATTCTTCTGGTCGTTGTTGTTTCTCTTTTAGGTACAGACGATATCCCAGTTATTCAAGCACTGAGTTCAAGTAATTACATAATGCACTAAATGTATTCCAAGTCACAGAAACTTATACAAGGTGCCACGAGGGTATGAGGCGTATTGCTCACCATGGCATTGAGATCGCCTGCATGAAGGAAAGTTGTGGTTTGTTATGGCAAGTGCAGAATGTGGAGAGTAAGGAAATTGTGAAACCACCAGTAAACAAGGTAAGTTACAGATAATTAAGCCACATGGAGGATGAGCCATGAATTTATGCGCAAAACGCTTGATCATCCATTTTGAGGGATGCCGATTTTACCAGTTGTCAATGAAAAGATGCATGTCTCAACAAAGTCAAACACCTACCACCAACATGACATAGTTTTGTTCTGAGTATTCACTTTTGGGAATAAATCACAATTTAGGTAGTAGGTCGTTTCCCTATCATGATTAAGCCTGCATACATAAATGTTAAAAATGTCAAACTTGAAATTCTGAAGAATATTAAGTAGTGGAAAGTAGAAATATGTATACAATTTCACTCTTGGCTCTTGCCTTTTAACAACATATAATATTACTCCTACAGGATATGAGTAAATCTCATATCAACATTCGATCTAAAGGGATAAGAATGAGATATGTAGTAGGCAGATTCAGTTTAAAAGGCAACATTAAAAGGGAATTCGACCTCAAAGAGATCAACAGTCAAAGATATGTGGCAGTCAGTCCAATCTAAATAAAAAATGGGCCAACAAACACACAGGTGGCAGGGCAGATGCCAATCAGAGATATCATTTCCAGATTTTCAGCAGTAAATCAATTAGTTCCACATCTCCAGATTTTAAGAATACAGATAGCAAGGCATTTGACTTAAGTTGTCCCAGATTTCTTGCATAATATCATAGATTGTTCTTATTTTCAGTTTATTGTTATGATTATTTCCTATATGATAGGAGGAATCTATTTATTGTATCTTGCTATTTAAGACAACATTTTGTAATACATAGGGGGGAGGCCCGAGAAGGGTAAAGGCTTGAGAAGAATTTGATGAAATAACACCCAGTGTGTATTATTGTAAGTCTGAGGGAATTTTATTAAGTATTCCTTTCTGACATTGAACATCCCTATGAATTGTGCTATCAGATTGTGATCTTTTCATTTTCCATTCTGATTTTCCTCTTGCTTGAATGAGTTACAAACATTGAGAATCAATGACTGTCCATAAACAATAGATTCTTGATAAGCAAAAGTTTTTGTGATCTTCCTGTTGCCTTTGTGCTTTGTTCAAGTATCTGTCAAATCCATTTTGCAGAGAGAATCTTTGTTTGGTGAATCTTCTACTATTTGTCACATTCTCTATTCTTCCATCCACCTTCATATAAGTATTTTCTCTGATATGCAGTTCATTGGCCTTCAATCTAACAGGGTGTTTACTTGACTCCATGCCCAATTGTGTTTTTACTGATATGCATTTAGCATGTTTCTCTTATTCTTTCTTTTTCCATCTACCTGATCCACATTCTTTCAAAACCAAAACACATCCTTATTTATAAAATCATTGCAATCACTAAAGATGTACTAGGCTTGACCCTATAGCAGTCTATGGGAAACTTCTAGCACTAACATATTTTGGCGTCATTTCCGGGGACAAATATGAATGAGAAATATTCCTTGGGAGAATGACATTGATTAGATCAAGATTTTTATGGTGAACAAGGTTTGGTCACATATTCTGGAGCACATCATTCACCTGGAAACTCCACTCGAATCTAATCCATTAGGGAAGAACCTGTTGGTGACTTCACTGACTTCACTGATACAGGAAAACCATAGTAATGGAAGCTATCTTGGCATGGAGGTATGCCTTTTTTGATTTTGCAGCTACTCCTGGTTTTCCACATCTAGTACCGACTATAACTGAATGGGATGATTATCTTCCGAGATTCAGAGGAAGCAAGCATGATCACCTTGGTGAGCACTTATTAAATTTTCATAAATGTATGCTTTAGCATGGTTTTGTTCATGAGGATGTCTTAATTAAGATGTTCAAATTTTCCTTATAAGGTTATGCTCATGAATGGTGTTAATCCCTTCCTACTGCTAGTATCCATTCCTTGAAAGATTTTCACATGGTTTTTAATTCACATTTCGAGAATATTTACCCAGTTGAAATCCTTTTTGAAGAATGTTGTGAAAAGTACAAGCTTTATATTCAACATGAAGTAGATTATTCTTCATGTGATGAGTTATGTGAAGATATCGATGAAAGAGAAAGTAAGGATGAAATTGGGTCTTCTAACGAAAATATGAACGAAACGTTTTCTCTTTTTATTTCCCAAGAAGAAAGTCTTCCAGATATGATTCATGACTGTACTATACCATACCATGTATAGTATGCATCTGATGTTTCCGATTTGAAGGAGGAACCAATTGTAGAAGAATATCTTTCTCCTTTTCTTCAAGAAGTTCTGCATGATGTATTTTCACTTGAGAGTGAAGAGAAAGATCAACAGATTGCTCATTTTTCTATACAAGAACAAAGAGTTTTGGACCCACCTATCTTTGATAAGTATTTTGACAAAGAAGAGAAGATCCCTTTTGTTGACTTGAAGAGAAGCCAACCGGTTTATGACAGTTATGAATCAGATTGTGATGGAGAAAAAATATGTGTAGAAATCAAACATCCTGAGTCCACGTAAGACATTGATCAACCATCTCTAGAAGTAAACAAGCCTGCATGCACTATGCTCGAATGTGGATCTGTAAACAACAACAAATCATCTATGATCAACAGTGAAGTTGGTTTGCAACTATGTTCATATTTGCAGGTAGTTGCAGGTGATAGCCATTCTGAGGAAGAGGATATGCAACGATCTTCTGCTTTTCAGTTGAAACAACAACACGAAGTTTTTCTTCATAGATTCATTGATCTGTTTGTTTATTATATGGAATCTTTGAACAGTTCAAGTGTCAGATTGTTTTTGTCAAAAGAAGGTTGGTTATGTTGTCCTTTCGAACTCCATTCATGTATTCCATGGGCTCTTGCATTTTTTATTTTCATACAATATTTATTTTCAGTCAGCTGGATGTTATCATGGCTTCATTGGAAGCATGATTTCACATGACTAGCTAGTTTTATAGGTTAAAAGTAGGAATAGATAAGAGAAATAATCTCTCCATCTAGCATGAAGATTCTTTTCAGTCTGATATTTTATAGCAGAAAGTTTGGTTTCAACATTTTGTTACATTTTGAATAAGTTGCAGAAGTTTGGGCTTGATTTGAAATGTTATTGACAGAATCCATAACCCAACGGACTAGGGAGAGCATAAATGTGGATGTTTGCAGAGGAAAACGTTTTCACATTGCACAGATGCACAGAGGAAAGGCACAGTGGTCTACTTGTTCTTGATGCTTCACAGGGAGAGCATAATGCCCAAAAAGAGCTAGTGTTAGTACTCAAATTCACAGTATTGAAATTTGGAATTTTGGTCATTATAGACACGCTACTGGAAAAGTGTTATTCTCGCAGTGCCATCATAAAACATCATCTCACTTCCCAAAAAATACTTAAAATCTTCGCCATGTTTGTTTTTGGACCATATCAAGATGGCTTATGTTTTGATATATTGGGGCAATGTTCATGTTGGCACCTAACAAATCAACATTAAATCAACATTAGCTAAAAGTTTTATGAGTTAAAATGTAGTTTTGGGCAAATCTGGTCTTATTAAGCTATTTTAACTTCTTTGGTCAGTTTGTTGTTCTTGGGTTTCTGCTACAATATTCATGATTCATTTGGGAAAAAGATTATTGGCCGAGGGCCAATCTCCAATTAATCCCATCGGGCATCTAGTCCAATCTCCAACACCTGTCATAAAAAATCCAAGCATCAAGAGCCTATATCAAGCACTAAAGTGTCAAGTTTGAGAGCACCAATAGGATCGCCATAAGATGGTCGAATGCCAAGTATTGGGTATACTAAAAGCTAAGATTAAGATGTCGATTGGGAGTGCAAAACATTCAATACTAGGTGTTAGAACAATGCCGAGTATCTGGGTCATTCCAATCGTTAGCATATTGGGGTTTTATTTCAGAGAATCCGGATGTCAAATAATGATGAAAGTGTTTCTGAGGCCAAGTAATTAGAGAGGAATTTTCAATTGTGGAAATCATAGAGGGAGAATTTCTTTGAAGAGACGCTATAGAAATGGAAAATGCCCAGATCAACAGATGTGGGGCATATGGTTATGTTTGCAGCTGGTTAAAACAAGGTGGTTTCTTAGATTCTTCCAGTCGTTGTTGTTTCTCTTTCAGATACAGATGATATCCCAGTTATTCAAGCACCGAGTTCAAGTAATTACACATCGCACTAAATATATTCCGGGTCATAGAAACTTATACAAGTTGCCACAAGGGTATGAGGCGTACTGCTCACCATGGCACTCAGATCGCCTGCGTGAAGGAAAGTTGTGGCTTGTGATGGCATGTGAAAAATGTGGAGAGTAAGGAAATTGTGAAACTTCCAGTAAACGAGGTAAGTTATAGAGAACCAAGCCACATGGAGGATGAGACATGAATCTATGCGCACAATGCTTGATCATCCATTTTAAGGGACGTCGATTTTACCAGTTGTCAATGAAAAGATTCATGTCTCAACAAAGTCAAACACCTACCACCAACATGACATAGTTTTGTTCTGAGTATTCACTTTTGGCAATAAAGCACAGTTTAGGGAGAAGGTCGTTTCCCTGTCATGATTAAGCCTGCATACATAAATGTTAAAAATGTCAAACTCAAAATACTGAAGAATATTAAGCAGTGGAAAGGAGAAATATGTATACAATTTCACTCTTGGCTCTTTCCTTTTAACAACATATAATCTTAATCCAACAAGATATGAGTAAATCCCATATCAACATTGGATCTAAAGGGATAAGAATGAGATATGTAGCAGGCAAATTCAGTTTAAAAGGCAACATTAAAAGGGAATTTGACCTCAAAGAGATCAACAGTCAAAGATATCTGGTAGTCAGTCCAATCTATATTGCAAAAGGGCCAACAAACACACAGGTGGCAGGGAAGATGGCAATCAGAGATATCATTTCCATATTTTGAACAGTAAATCAAATAGTTCCACATCTCCAAATTTTAAGAATACTGATAGCAAGGCATTTGACTTAAGTTGCTCCAGATTTATTTCATAATATCATAGATTGTTCTTATTTTTAGTTTATTTTTATGATTATTTCCTAATAGATAGGAGGAATCTGTTTATTGTATCTTGCTATTTAAGACAACATTTTGTAATACAAAGGGGGGGAGGCTTGAGAAGGGTAAAGGCCTAAGAAGAATTTGATGAAATTGCATCTAGTGTGTATTATTGTAAGCCTGAGGGCATTTTATTAAGTATTCATTTCTAACATTGAGCATCCCTATGAATTGTGCTATCATATTGTGATCTTTTCGTTTTCCATTCTTATTTTCTTCTTTCTTGAATGAGTTACAGACATTGAGAATCAATGACTACCCATAAACACTAGATTCTTGAGCAGCGAGATTTGTTGTGATCTTCCTGTTGTTTGTGTGCTTTGTTCAAGTATCTGTCAAATCCATTTTGTAGAGAGAATCTCTTTTTGGTGGATGTTCTACTATTTGTCACATTCTCTATTATTCCATCCACATTCATATACGTATTTTGTCTGATATGTAGTTTACTCGCCTTCAATCTATCAAGGTGTTTACTTGACTCCATGACCAATGGTGTTTTTACTGATCTACATTTAACCCGTTTCTCTTATTATTTCTCTTTCCATCTACCTGATCCACCTTCTTTTAGAACCCAAACACATCCTTATTTATAAAATCATTGCAATAACTAAAGATGTGCTAGGCTTGACCCTATAGAAGTCGATGGGAAACTTCTAGCACTAACATATTTTGGCACCATTGCCGTGGACAAAGATGAATGATAAATATTCCCTAGGAGAACGACATTGATTAGATCAAGATTTTTATGGCTAACAAGGGCTAGTCACATATTTTGGATTGCATCATTCACCTGGTGACTCCACTCGAATCCACTCCATGAGGGACGAACGTTTTGGCAACTTCACCGACTTCACTGATACAGGACAACCATAGTAATGGAAGCTATCTTGGCACAGGGGTATGCCTTTTGTGATTTTTCAGCTATTCCTAGTTTTCCACATCCAATACTGACTATAACTGAATGGGACGGTTATCTTCCGAGATTCAGAGGAAGCAAGCATGATCACCCTGGTGAGCACTTATTAAATTTTCATAAATGTATGCTTGAGCATGGTTTTGTTCATGAGGATGTCTTAATTAAGATGTTCAAATTCTCCTTAGAAGGCTATGCTCATGAATGGTGTCAATCCCTTCCTACTGCTAGTATCCATTCCTTGAAAGATTTTCACATGGTTTTTAATTCACATTTCGAGAAGATTTACCCAATTGAAATCCTTTTTGAAGAATGGTCTGAAAAGTACAAGATTTATATTCAACATGAAGTAGATTATTCTTCATGTGATGAGTTATGTGAAGATATCGATGAAAGAGAAAGTAAGGATGAAATTGGGTCTTCTAACGAAAATATGAACGAAACTTTTTCTCTTTTTATTTACCAAGAAGAAAGTCTTCTAGATATGATTCATGACTGTAATAATGATTGCATGGTAGATGCATTATACCCTGTATCTTATGCATCTGATGTTTCTGATTTGAAAGAGGAACCAAATGTAGAAGAAGATCTTTCTCCTTCTCTTTAATAAGTTTCGCATGATGTATTTTCACCTGAGAGTGAAGAGAAAGATCAACAAATTGCTCATTTTTCTGGACAAGACCAAAGAGTTTTGGACCCACCTATCTTTGATAAGTATTCTGATGAAGAAGAGCATATCCCTTTTGTTGACTTGAAGAGCAGCCACCCAGTTTATGACAGTTATGAATCAGATTGTGATGGAGAACAACTATGTGTAGAAATCATCCATCCTGAGTCCACATAAGACATTGATTAGCCATCTCCAGAATTTAGCAAGCCCGCATGCACTAGTCTCGAACATGGATCTGCAAACAACAAAAAATCATCTATGATCAGTAGTGAAGTTGGTTTGCAACTATGTTCAGATTTGCAGGCAGTTTCAGGTGATAGCCATTCCCAGGAAGAGGATATGCAATGACCTTCTTCTTTTCAGCTGAAACAACAACAAGAAGTTTTTCTTCATAGATTCATTGATCTGTTTGTTGATTATATGGAATATTTTAGCAGTTCAAGTGTCATATTGTTTTTGTCAAAATAAGGTAGGTTCTGTTGTCCTTTCGAACTGCATTCATGTATTCCATGGGCTCTTGCATTTTTTATTTTCATACAATAAGTTTTTTCAGTCAACTGGATGTTATCATGGCTTCATTGGAAGCATGATTTCACATGATTAATCAGTTTTATTTGTTAAAATTAGGAATAGATAAGAGAAATAAGCTCACCATCGAGCATGCAGATTATTTTCATCAAAAATTTTGGTTTCAACATTTTGTTAGAGTTTGAATAAGTTGCAGAAATTTGGGCCTGATTTGAAATGCTATTGATGGAATCTATAACCCAATGGACTAGGCAGTGTTGGTTGTGGAGCCTGATTATCTTCCTGTTTATACCCCATGAAATATTTACACCCCAGAAGTATGTACACTCTTCCACACGAGGGAGTGCAGAGGGGGGGTACCCCCTCTGCAGGGTCTGGGGAGCCTATCCCCCTGGCTGGAGGGTCTGGGGGCAAGCAGAGGTTCAAGGGCGAAGCCCCCGAAGAAAAAATTGCCTTGTAAAAGTATATTGTAATTTCATTGTAAATATGGAACGTTCATT
>SNQJ01S0071765.1:36106-47716 GCA_010110895.2 Picea sitchensis | reverse complement strand
TGTCTGCGACAGTGAGGTAGGCTCTTTGTCCTTAACACTTTCATGGTTTAATTTTATAATTTCATTCGTTAAATTTTCATTTTTAAGTTGATTTTCTAAGCCCTACATGCACGCTGCCATTCTCGCAGGTAGGCTATACGGGGCCTGCAAGAATGATGCATTCTCGCAGGTGAGCCTAAGGCCACCTGCGAGGTTCTCACACTATGCACACAGGGCACCTGCGAGGTTCTCGCACTATGCACACAGGGCACCTGTGAGAACCGAAAAGATAAAAAAAGTTTTTAAAATTTAGCCAATAAAAGAGAATGAACTCATGAAAAACATTGCTAATCTTCTTATTTTGTTCCTTATGTAGATAATTGGCCATTAAAATGGTGCTTGAATGGCGCGAAAGGGAACATGAAGAAGACAATGCAATGGCCAAAAATCATCCACCTACTATAGCTTCCTTGAGAGATTATGGACTCTTGAAATACTTTCACATCCCGGGCATGAGGGCCCAAGTCAGACTATTAAAGTACCTGGTGCGTATGTGGGACCCTGATCAGTAGGTATTTCATGTGGGGGTCCACACACTATCCTTAGACATTGAGGACATTTACTTTTTGACTGGTTTGTCATGACGGGGGTACTATGTGAGCCTGACAGGTAGTAGAGGTGGTGGGATAAAGATGAGTGAGTACTGCAATTTACACTGTGTTCCCGAGGCTGAGAGAAAGAAAGGAAAAGTATCTATCTGGGGGGTACGATAGTTGACCCTCCGTACTATCCTTTTCACTATAGCTCGGATGGCTGAGAGTTTTTCTCCTCATATGGAATTATAGAGTTACTTCCAGTATGCTATTGAGTGTAATGAACCATGTGTATTCAACTGGGCAGATGCTGTGCTTCGCAGTATAAAAAAACAATTAACCAAATGTAGGCAAGGTGACCTAAAGCAATTCGGGTACAGATCTTTGTTGGTATCCTTCTTCCTTGAATGGGTCCCATTACTGAGATTAAAGGTGGAGTGGAATTTACTAGCTCCCAGGGATCCATGGATGTTGAGATGGTGTCGGCTCATGGCCTGACACGTAGCAGGACCGATCATCAAATATGATGATACTTTTTTTGACTGGCTTCAACCACAGATGTTGATGGTTGATGACTATGCTTATGCTGGGCTGGATTTCTAAGGAGATATGGATTTGGTATTGCCATAGGATTCTCAGTGGGGGGACCTTGGTAATAAGTACACACATTTTTCTTTTTAAATGTTTTGTGAATTTTTATCATATTCAATTTTTTTTGTTTTATATGCTTGTCCAAAGACTAATACAAAATCATTTGTTGATAACACATATGTTGGACCTTATAGACCTCCCAACACTTCTCCCATCCAGCAGCGAGGAGAGGTAGCGGCAACACCACAGTATGCTGAGGATTATCAAGTGGTGGAACAAAATCTAGAGGGCATGACTGCAGACATTCCAGACATGACTTTGGAGGAGGTTCCACGACGCGATCAATGTCATATTGTAGGAGTATCAACATCTACGAGTCGACTTCTCTGTAGGGTTGCTAGGGAAGTTGTGTGTTACTGTGAACGTCATCCATGATGTCACTTTGTAGAAGCTATAAGCTTCATATTTTGACATTTTGGTCTTCGGACAAACTTTTTGTAAAAAAAAATCTTTTGATCGTTATATATATAGACGGCTTCTACCGGTTTACCTTATGTTGTGTGAATTTCGATCTATCTAACTTATAAATGATACAAATGTCTATCCAATACATAATTAGCCAATGCATCTGTTAATGTATTTAGACATCTGGGAATATGTTGATATTCAATGTGATCAAAATAATGTTCCAAGAGGCGAATTCGCAAATATACCCATAACAAAGTAGGACTTCGAATAGAGTAGAAATTAATTAACTGTAGTACTACCAACTGCGAATCAAGTCGCAAACCAAATGACGAATTCCGAGCGAGATAGCGTCAACCAATAATTCAATAACGACACTATACTCTGCAATGTTGTTGGTTGCATGGCCAAGGCACACACCTCGTAAAGAGACCAGTTCATTTGTAGGGGTGTAAATTGCCCACGTAGCGGAAGAAAGGGTCTGAGTACTACGGCTAGCACCATCAGTGAAGCCAATATAGGGTAGCGAAGACTCCAACATTTGGAAATCAAACACAACGTCACATAAGGGCAGAGACCAGATAACGACAAAAGAAAACTAAAGTAACACACAAGAAGTATGATACAATAAAAATACAAGTACTAGTGCACAGATGATTTTATGCATAGTACTTCTTCAAGTACAACCCATTGCTGGGTTCACTCAAAGGGATACCATCGTAATCTACCAACTCATAAGCTCATTTTTCCAAAACTTGTCGAACGATATAAGGACCTTGCCACATGGGTTCTAATTTCCCATCTCATAACATATCTCGATCTTGTTCATATAAAAGAACAAGATCACCTTTGGAAAAAACACGAGGCTTGACATGCTTGTCATATTGGGCCTTGACACACTTCTTCTGAGCTTCTATGACTAGGGTGGCATCACGTCGAGTTTCGTCTAATCACATAAGATACAAAAGACGCTCTTCTTTAGCAGAAGTGTTGGGTAGGAGTTCAACAACTAGTTTTAAAGACAGTATCTCACATTCTATAGGGAGAATGGCTTCCACACCATAGACTAATCGAAAGGGTGTAAAACCAATAGTGGACTTGACAGATGTCCGGTACGCCCACAATGCCGAAAAAAACATTGTGTGCCAACTTGTTTTATGAATCCCTATCATACGTCGAAGCATAGTTATGAGAACTTTGTTAATCGCTTCGACCTGGCCATTAGCTTGTGGATAATAGGGCGTTGAGTTATCATGGTGAAGACCCAACTTTTCAGTAAGTTCAAACATCATAAAATTCCTAAAGTGACTACCGTGATCGGTAACAATAGCTTGGGGAACATGAAAACGAGCTATGACGTGATTAAAAAGAAACAATGCTGCGGTCTTTCCAGTGTTTTCAAATGTCGACATCGCCTCGGCCCATTTTGTAAAGTAATCAATGGCTACATTGATGTAACCATGCCCCCCAGCCGAGTGAGGGTGACATTTCATGAAATTGATGCCCCATTTTGCAAAGGGACCAATTGAGACCACAGGGTGAAGAGGAGCAGGATGTGACCGAATTTTCTGATTGTAGGTCTGGCAGGCATGGAATTTTTGAATGGCGGTGATGCAGTCGTTAAACAAAGAAGGCCAAAAATACCCTGCTCTTAAGATCTTCTGGGCAGTAGCATACCCAGACATATGACCACCACATGCTTCGGAATAACAGTCATTCAGATCTTTCTCAGCTTCGTCGAACGTTAGACAACGTCGAAAAACAGAATCGATCCCCCGACGGTAAAGAGTATCCCCAAGGATAATGTATTGACGAGATTGATATCGTATTCGACGTCGTTCAGTACTGGACAAAGTAGGCCAAAAAGTATAGGTTTGGAGATATATAATGATATCTCCATACCAAAGATCATCAGTTCTAATAAGGAAAAGAGATTCATCAGGTAATGAATCAACTACTACATTTTCCGTTGCAGAGTGGGGAAAATCACAAATCAACTCAGCAAAAACTAAGGATTTCTTGGAATTGGCGTGGTCGAATGCCAAGTCAAACTCCTGGAGTATCACAATCCATTTTGAGTATTTTCCCCCTAGCAATTGACGTGTCAAAATATGTTGCATAGGGTTGCAATGAGAAATCACTGTAGTCTTGCGTGAGAGGATATAGTGCCAGAAGTGTTGGACAGCTTGAACGGAATCCAAGGCCAGTTTTTCGACATGTTGATACTTGATTTCAGTTGGCGTAAGACTTCGACTCAAGTAGTAAATAACATGTTCGTCGTACGCATCATCCTCTTGGACGAGAACCATGCCAATGGTGTAATCCGAGGCAGCAAGGTAAAAGAAATAATCACGACTGTAATCGGGGGGGAAGAGAAGAAGAGCTCACGTTAGGGAAAACTTCAAAGGTTCAAAAGCATTGTTGGCAATGGTATCTCAGACGAACTTGGAATCCTTCTTTAAAATCCACGTAAATCCACGAGTGATCTCGGTATAATTGGGGATAAAATGACGAAGAAAAATTTCTTTTCCCTGCAAACTTTGCAACTGGCGTAGTGTAGGAGGAGGGAGATTGAGGATCGCCTCAAACTTCAATGGATCCACACGGATCCCTTGACACGAAACTATAAAACCTAGAAGACGACCAGATTCCACATAGAAAACACATTTATGAGGATTTAAATGGATCTGGTAGAACCGACAGGGAACGAGAATAGTCCAGAGGTAGTTTGGGTGATCGATTCTGCACATAGAATGAGTGGGTAAATCATCCAAACAAGGTTGAACAATGTTCTTGATATCATGAAACACATAAGACATAGCACGTTGAAAAGTGGCACCATCATTCTTAAGACCAAAAAGAAGTTTCCGATATGCAAAAGTACCCCACGGACAAATAAAGGCAGTCTTATGTTGATCCTCGGGAACGATGTTAATTTGATTATAGCCAGAGAAACCATCCATGAGAGATAATATTTCACTTCCGGCATAGTCATCGACAATCTGATCAACGAAAGGGGTAGGAAAGTTGTCTTTTGGAAAAACTTTGTTAATATCCCTATAATAAACACACACATGAATCGTACCTTGTTTCTTGTCAATCAGGACAAGATTGGAAACCTAGCCTGTGAGAGCCATCAGATAAATAAAGATGACTTTCAGAAGTTTCTCGACTTCGAGCTTTATAGCAACCGCTTTATGTGGGTGAACTAGACGAAGGCGTTGCCAGATGGGTTTAGCATCAGAATATGTCTTAATCTCATGAATTACAATCCCAGGGTCGATACCCAACATTTCTTCGTAGCTCTAGGAAAATATGTCATGAAACTCTTTAAACAGGGACGTATAGGTGACTATTTCGTCAGAGGAACACGAAGCTCCAATATGGACATTTTTAACGATTCCAGGTTTGATAGATATGTCAATGGGAATTGTGGGAGAGATATTACTTAAGTTTCCTTCAGCAAACACATCGTGTGTAGACTCGGGAACAGTCGAGATGATGACAACGGTCGACGGGGTCAAAATCCATTGGTAGTTCTCAAGAGTATGCTGCTATAGAAATAGTATGGAATGATGATGCCCATCGTCCCAAGGGGTGTCCTCCATGCTGGACATGATCATCTCGTTAGTTGGAAAAATAACACGAAAAGGATCGGGAGACAACTCATCAAGAGAAGAGGTAGAAGGTGTTTTCGATTGAATAGCCTAATAGGTGGACTCAACTGGACTTAACGACATTTCATCACTGAAACAAAGATGATCTCCAGGGTCAGGGACTATCCAAGGGTCATGAGACGTAAGAAGTTCGTAAGGAAAAGTGGAGATCATATTGATAGAAGCAACAGACGAACGTGGAACATCGGGCGGTGGAATGGGGAAAGTACCCATTAACGAGGAGTCATTCAGAAGGCCTACACCGACGTTCTCATAACCCGGTGGGGTTTTAGCAATAAACGGTACGTTGCCAGTACGCGTATCAGAATTGAAGAAGGCGAGTTGGTCGACGGTAACAACCTTTCCTTGATGAGGGAAACGTACTACACAAAAAAGTGTTGACACAATGGCACACATGGAATCAATCCAGCTGCGTCCAAGCAGAAGATTATAATCAAGGGGAGCGTCAAAGACTTCCACTTCAACTTGGACCATCTTACCTTCTAAAGTGATAGGCAATGAAGGAAGAACACCGTAGGTCTTAAAACCAGAGCCATTGAAGGCTTTAAGAGTGTTTTGTGATCCATTCAAAGAAGGAGAGCCAATGGCTTTCTAGCAAGAAAAATACATGACACACGTCAAGGCACCCTCGTCGATAACAGTTCGGCAAATGTTCCTGTCAGAGACAATAACCTGTATCTAGAATGCGAGTTGAGGGGGTAACCTTGGAATATGATCTTCCAAGTCAAAGACTATTAAATTCGTATCCGTCAGATCAATTCCACCTATAGATTTCAACAGTGCCTTTCGTTGTGCAGGACAAGTTTGAAGGACTTCAAGGGCTGACATTGCAGAAGGTGCCTGGGATAGATCTTCAACAATGTTGTAGTTTTGGGCCACACGAGCATGAGGATTGAAAGTCGATTTTCGAACGACACCTTTTGGTGGGGGTCACAGAACTGTGTTGAGGCTCGGTCATTTGAGATGAAGAGGACCGTTGGTAGGTGGAGACGTCGGAGAGGGTTGTACCAAGGAAGGCGTTAAATCATCAACCTTCTCCTTAGATGGAGAATAATCTTTGGCTCGAGTAGTGAGTGCAACGTTATTCTTCTTAGAATCACCAGTACATATCAAAACATATGATGTAGTAGAAGGTGAAGGTTGGTCATGGATGACCAACTGAGCCTGTTGTTGAGACGGGAAGGGTTGGGACAAGACAGCCAGTGCAGGGGGTTTTGAGGCTCCCTGAAGGAACTTAGTGACCTCGGCATGTCGTGGACAATCCTTCGTGTAGTGATCATCACCACAGATAAGGCAAGGGTATCGTGGTTTGCGCTTATCCCGTTCATCAATAGGGGTAGTTTTAGTTTTCTCTACTTCAGGATTATTTTTCCCTCCTTATTCTTGCCTCTCCCCTTCTTATATTTGTTTTTACCGGCTGGGGTAGATTGGACGACATTTACCTCAGAAGTTTTTCCGGTGGGAGTGGCAGGAGACAGAGCATTTTGAACATTAGAAGAATCAGATTTAGGGATTGTGCTTGAAACAGAATGTGATTGGGCTTGTGTTATTGGATAAATCCGTAGGTGTGGACACTAACCGATCTCCCTAGATCCACCTGGATCTAGAACAAAGCAAGACAAAACATGACTCTTTCCCTAGATTTTGACCATTGAATTAAATAGGAGGCAATAACTAAGAACATACCTTATTATCGCTTCCTATGGTATTTGTTGCTCCCACTTCGCTCTAGTGCTCTTGTGCAGTCAAGACCAAGACAACACAAACCAACCAAAGTGAAGAAAGCAGAATCTATGCAACGATTAATCTATGTATATGATCAAGGAATTATACAATAAAGTGGAAATAGCTTTATGGGAAAGGGACATATTACTGTATCATATTAATGGAAAGTAAATATTACAACCTGAGCCTTGATGTCACAAAATTCCTTTCGATGGCCCTTGACTCCGACACACACACTTGCTCACTTGCATGAAGAAGATCAACTCCTTTGGATAAACTTGTCGGAGTCTCTAAGCTTTAGTCCTTCACACAATTCTTTCACTAATTCTCCAATGAATCTTGCTTAACCTTGATTAACCTTTTCCATGAGAATTCCCTCAATATATAGGAGAGAATGAATTAATTACTTGGATAAGAATGATCCCAAAATATCAGGGAATCCTGTACTAGGATAACCATTCGAATGCCATCTCATCCTTCTAGAAGATTCCCTTCTAGAAGCATCGAGAATTCATCTTTTTCCTTGATTTAGAAAGAGTTCACACCGTAGCAGTTCAACACAGTGCAAACTTCTCACACCCTGGCTTAAGGTAGCCTACGAGAATCATGTATTCTCGCAGGAAAATATACTAGCAGCCTGCGAACCTCCTTCAAAAATGATATTTCTGGAAAGAGAAGAAAGTAACTTTTCTCGGGATAAAGTTCTTATGAAGAGCCTGAGTACACCATCATCAATACATAATCATGATGACCAAAATCATGGGTAACAGAATGCCCCCCAAAGTATGAAGGTGGAACCAGTGATAGCCGATAGACTTTGTAAGCTGCATGTGTGTGTCGAGAACCAGGAGCACATCTAATCAGAAACTTGCAAACAACCAAGCATCTGCAGAATATCATATATATTAGTTCTGAGGTAGGAATTCCCATACTTAGATCACAGACTAATGACATTATAGACATGGGTCATGGCCACCAATCATACACTGTGGATCCATGCCGTCAAAATATAGCATAGCCACCGGAATACACTGTGGATCTATGCGAAAAATTTCAAATCAATACGACATAGCCATGAGACATACACAGTGGATCTATGTGTCGAAAATTATACATACTCCATCGCAACCTGGATCGCAAAGATGATACCCAGGGTCTTCAATTTCGTCGCCCATAGTACGAATCTAACCATGTGATTATATGTGTTGAAGTCGAACACGGTAGAAACCACTTGATTACCGGTCATTGATGAAACTATTAACAAGTGTGAGGGAAATCACCATTGATGTCAATGATTCCCAAGGTACCATAGTACAATCCATCAAGTGTGAATAAATGAGTTGAAGTCGAACATCCGATGGAATCTTTCGATCAGGGGTCAATGATGTAAACCCACTGTAGAAAGCGA
This sequence comes from Picea sitchensis, assembly GCA_010110895.2. Taxonomy (NCBI): domain Eukaryota; kingdom Viridiplantae; phylum Streptophyta; class Pinopsida; order Pinales; family Pinaceae; genus Picea; species Picea sitchensis. The sequence goes on along the minus strand of SNQJ01S0071765.1, from coordinate 39,278 downwards.
GGAAACCTGCCATTGAGGCATGCAAGATCCAAGGTACTAAATAATTTCTAATTCTTGATTCTGGATAATGAGCTAAAGTCAATGGAACAAAACTCGTCACAGGAGGGCCTTGATGTGTCCCCCATCAATGACACGAAATGAGTAACAGATTTTGAAGGTGAAACAAAATATTATGTGAATTGGACTGGACACCAGAAAGGTCGACACAGAGAGAATGGATAACTGCAGATGGTTGACTCAATATAGGTTTCAGATGGACTTCTCTTGAACAGATGAATGACACGACCAATGATTTGGTAGCATTGACTCAAAGACAACACAGGGAATGACCTTGTAATCAATGGAATGAGAGACAAATGGATTTCCCAAACCGGCTTCAAATGACGAATAAGGGGTGTCATGTTCAAGAGCGACACTTACTGCCAATCAATACGAAGATGAAAACATATCCCTTTCCCAAATTGTCCCCCACCATTTCCGGTGAGTACCTCTTTATTTTTACGCAAGCTTGAGAAGGATAACATATGCTTGTTGATGTAAGCTTATCCTTCGGACGAGTCCCTTGGAGTATGTTTAACGAACCCTAAGAAGGAGTGGTTCGGTCCCATATGGGCCTTTTGATGTTTGTTTAACAAGTCCAAAGAAAGAAAACTCGGGGGTTTTTCATGTTTATAGAGTCTAAAAAACACTTAAAGAAAACTCTCTCAGTTCCTTTTTCGTAAAGTAGTCTAATGAGACTGAAAAAGTGATAAACTATCGCTCATCGAACATTTTCTTCAAATACTTTAACGAGCGTGAAAAGAACAAGGTCGCTCGGCAATCTTTTCATGTTTAGAGAGTCTAAAAAGAGCTTAAAGGGAACTCCAGGGGGTTCCTTTTCATATAACCTTTACGAGTCTGAAAAAGTGATAAAAGTATACTCGGTTACATTCTCATTGATTTACAAGTATGAGAAAGAACAAAGACCAAGCTCAGGATTGTTTTTATTTTTACGCAAGCTTTAAAACAAAACAAAACTATGCTTGGGATAGATTTTATTTTTACACAAGCTTAAAAACTAAACAAAACTATGCTTGAACCTGGTTTTTTTTACAGAAGCTTGAACCAGAGGAAATTATGCTTGAGGTAAGTGGTTTCATTTTTACACAAGATTGAACCATAGAAAACTATGCTTGTACTTCCCAACGCATAATACATGGATGGTTGGTACTTAGCCCCCAGCTTAAGAAACTAGCGGCTCAACTTCAGCATGAAGTCCAGAGGCTGAGGCAAATGCCCCCCAAGATTTGTTTCATCCAAATATAAAGGAGAATGAAATGAAGCTTCAAATACTAGACGAAGGACTTGACTCAAATAGAGAGGGGGAAAACTATTTCATTTTTTAACGAGCTTGTCACGGAAACAAGAACTATGCTCGTAACCTCTGTTTCATTTTTTAATGAGGTTTCCACAGAGACTAAAAAAAATATCCTCAAGTGGTTTCATTTTTTAACGATCTTGAAATTAGAAAACTATGCTCAAAGACCTCTATTTCATTTTTTAACAAGGTTTCCTCAGAGATGCAAAACCTATCCTCGATTGGTTTCATTTTTGAATGAGCTTGAAATTAGAAAACTATGCTCAAAGACCTCTGTTTCATTTTTTAACGAGGTTTCCTAAGAGATGCAAAAACTATCCTCGAAACTGCTCTTCTTCATCATGGATTCGAGGAGAACAATGCTCTGGAATGACACCATGTCAAGGGATAAAACTCGGTCATGGCTTCCAAGAGGTCTTCACTGGAAGGAAGAAACACACTCTAGAAGGACACCATGTCGAGGGTCCTAATAGGAGTAAAGAGATTAGGCTCTAACAACCCTATCGAAGAGATCACCATGTCAACTACTGGATCTAAGTCATCAGAAGTCGAAGCCATGGGTGAAAACGCCACATAATTGACCTGTGGCAGGGGCGATACTGTCTGCATATAAGAACCATTCAGGGAGGCAATCCAGGAAGGGTCAATGAATGAAAGTTGATCAACAGTCACAACTCGTCCATCGTGAGGGAAATATATCACATGAAAAAGAGTAGACACAATAGCTTTCATGGCATAGACATAATATCGCCTAAGGAGTAAAGAGAAATCCAAGGGGTCTTGGACTACCATGACGTCAATAAAGACAGTTTTCCCTCCCAAAGTTACAGGAAACTGAGGAAGGGTCCCTAAAGGTTGACTAGTTCTTCTGTTAAAATCCAACAGATTCTACGTAACTGGTGCAAGTGGAGGACAACCCAAAGCTTGCCAAGCAAAAGAGGAAAACATACTAACGGATGCACCTTCATCTATCAGTGCCTGAGGAACGTCCCAACCACAAACCTGCACTGTAATCTGGAAAGGAAAGTGAGAGGGAAGACGAGGTCCATCTAGCCCACCCCAATCAAAATAGATGGCCTCATTACTTGGAGGGGGTCCTACGGGAGAAGGAGGAATACCCCTCGGCATGGGAAATTCTGTATCAACGAGAGAAACATGGGCAATATCGGGTTTACTCTCTAGCGGGAGAGTAGGATCGACCGATGGAGAGATCAAATCGACCACTTGGGTTTCATTCTCTAGGGGGAGAATGGGGTCGACAGATGGAAATGGATCGACCACTTGGGTGACACTCTCTAACGGGAGAGTGGGATCGACCAAGGATGGGATCGGATCAACCTCTTTAGTTTTTCTCTCTGATGGGAGAATGAGATTGACCGAGGATGGTATCGGATCAACCACTTTGTCAACTGGTTCAACTAAGGATGTGACCAGATGGATGACATGATCAACCGGATTGACCGGTGAAGGGACCGGAGTGATCATTCCATCAACTACAGGTGGGTTGAGAGAAAGCTTGCGATAAGCGGCTGGGAGTTGAGACTGTGAAACAGTTATATCTTCCAGGAATTTCAAGGCTTCATCCATATGAGGGAAAAGGTGAGTGAGATGACTCCCTTTGCATAACATGCATAGGAACTTGACTCTACTTTTCTTCTCTCCAATGTTATCGTGACTAGTTGACGGCAGGTCATCAGCATGTTGTTCAAAGGTTAACGATATGTGTTGGCGAGGATGAGTAGACCATGCTTCTATAACCTTGGATAGACCAGGGCAATCCTTAAGAAGATGGCTACCCTTACAAAGCCTGCAAGG
>SNQJ01S0071765.1:12072-36096 GCA_010110895.2 Picea sitchensis | reverse complement strand
GAGAGAGAGAGAGAAGGATGGAAGGAGTTGGGGAGAGAGAGAGAGGTGGAGAGGGAGGAAATCATAGGGAGGGTGGAGGGAGAGAAATAGATGGATGTAGATAGAGGGATAGAGTCAAAGAGGGGGGATATAGAGAAGGAGTGTATGAAAGAGTGTGACGCATGCAGAGGAAAGGTATAGGTCTAGGTCATGGTCAAGGTCTAGGTCTAGGTCTAGGTATTAACATGCCTTTCTAGCTCTAGGTAAAGGGAATTTATTTCCTTACCATGCCTTTCCTTGCAATGTACCACTCTTTGTAGAGTGTGGAGGGAGATAGAGGAAGAAAAAGAGGGGAGGTAGAGAGTGTTATAATATAAGTGGATGTGCTCGCTTTACCATTGACAATACCCTTGTCACCCAACCATAGGCTGAAGCCACCCTCCAAGCACCTTAACCTTGATAGAGAATCACTCTGGAAGCAAGCCCTAGGCTAGATAGACAAACAAAGGGTAGCTCACCTTTCCCTAAGGATAGTGCATCAACAAGAGCTGATCAGATAGTCAAAACCCTTGCCAAGAGATAGTCCAAGTGTAACTGCTAGCTGCAGCAGCTTCAACGACATCTCTCCTCCAAACCTGCATCGAAACTGGGCAACTACAGTGCACACAAGTGTTTCTCTACAATTTCAAGACTGCCTGCCAGAATGAGAACTGGCCTCCTGTATTTATACTAATTCTAGATAACTTCTTGGGACGAATTTTCATTCTAGGTATCTGTCTGTTCAATATATATTATTATTTTTGGCTGACTTATTCTCTTGGAGGCTAATAACCTAATATAAATTATCTTCTTGAGCCGACAAGTCTTCTAGGGTTATTAGCCAACTCATTAGGGTTTCTTCTTTCTTCCCAGAGTATTATATCCTTGTCAGGTTTATACATGGAGGTAAATACCTCCCGAAACTACCATAATATCAACATTCCCTCATAGCTAGGGAGGTATTATAGGTAATGGTCTTGATCACAAAACATACCATTGACCGGGTAGCATCAACATAGTTATATAGACTAGATCATGACTAGATCATGAGCACCAACATCATCATCAGCTGCATCATCTCTCGAAACCATACTCTATCTGAGTAATCAGACATGATTCTCACTCCACAGAGTGATACAAGAGCCATTCTTCTAATCTGGAAAATCTTTGTTCATCATTCATCTTGATGATAATTATTTCTAATAAACTGCTAATAGTCTTCAAGGCAATCAGAACAAAATAGAACACAACTTTTTTCTATCCATAGTAGTACATAACTACAATCTAGTGGTACACTACCACACCAAGTAACAAACAAGTACTTGATCAGCAACATATAGTCATGAACAATGGAACACATCCACCACAATAGTATACATCTACTGTCATACAGTATTCATAACAATCATCTAATACCAACCTTCATAGAAACAATGTTATGATATAAAATGACTCATTCAGACCAATCTTTCACTCACATTTGTGAGATATGAAAGAATATCTTCCCTCGGAGTAGAACAATGAGATATCTGGACTATTCTTCTCAAGCAAGGAAGAATAACTATCATGTCTTCTGAACCTGGACCATTCCCCACCCTGGGCCATTATTCCTACACTAATCAAAGTGCACCCTAGAGAGAATGTATAAACCCTAAGGAATGCTTGTCCCTGATTGTTGAGCCTGGAGCATTCCCCACCTTGGGACATTCCTCCTACATTAATGAAAGTGCACCCTGGAGAGAATATATAAACCCTAAGGAATGATTGTCTGAGCCATTTCCTCTGTTAACCACAAGAGGAAAATATTGTCTTGCATCAACCTGCAAAACGAACCATTCCTCATGTTAACCACAAGGAGAAATTGTTCCAGCAAAGCAGGCTAGTCTTCTTGAGTAACCCTCAAGAAGAAAGACTTCCCTAGACCACTCCCCATGTTAACCACAATGGGAGGTCATTGTGTATGATACATCAACAATCTGGACCATTTCCCATGTTAACCACAATGGGAAATTGCTATCCATCAGAAATCTCAATCCACTTTCTGAACAAGAAAGCATCTGTCCAAGATGGACTATTTTTCAATCTTGAAAATGAATTTCCTCAATAATATTTTTAGTGCTCCCTCCCAACCTGGGAGTCATCTCTTCCTTTTTCAATAAGGAAGTTGTCTACACGAGCTTCATCTTGAGTATGCGAACTCTTTCATCTTGGATAGAGGATTTACCAAAATGTCTTCTTATCTTCTCATCCATGGAGATATGTATTGGAGAACCACTTTCTCCTTTCTAGACTTCATCACAGATAATGTAATGCTTGATTTCAAATGTACTTTAGTCTGGAACACTAATTGTTTGTGAAGGCTTCATGTATCTCTGAACAATAGAAGTATATCATTGTTGGAAAACTAGAACATATCCATGTGGCACTTATTCTGTCATCATGAGATCTGATCTACTGAGTAATCATCTTGATGTTATGGGAAATCTTCACCACGCTTCTGCTGTACACTAGAGGTTCTCCACCAAGTTATCTTCTTCTATCTGCATATAAGGGTCTCTTTTTGGTATGCCTCAAAGTCTTGAGATTTCTCTTCATACACTCTTTATTCAATTTCTCTGGAGAACATTCTTTGCATTCATCTGATGTAGAACTCCAACTCATGGATGTTGTGGATGATATAATGACTTATGTAGAGATAATTCTAGTTTACTGGAACAAGTAATCATCATAGTCTTCTCCCTCCATCTGGGAGAACCTCTAGTTTTGGATCTCACAATGCTTTCATTCATAAGTCTTCCATACACTGTTCTTCATCACAACTTTCAGTTCCTTTTCTTGATTTCTTTTATTGAGTTTATATTAGGCTGACAATCTTGTGATTCTTGATACAATGATTGGTTGTTTTGTCTTCGCTTTCTTTCTTGGAATCTTCATGTTCTTCCTTGTGTTTAGCTCTTGGGTCCATGGAGTATATTCCATTCCATAAAGATTCCATTTCTTTCTTTCATCATAGGATCACGATTGTGGATGGACAACCAAGGATACTTTAAGGCTTCTCTTCGAAGAAGACTTCTTCTGAGGTTGAACTAGACACGTATTGTCTTTCGTGGATGCTACCATGGATATATACTTCATCATTTTCAATGGATCATAGGATTATCCCCCTCCTAATCCTTGCTTCATGTATGAGTGCATATAATCATCTCCCTCCATCTAACAGAGTCCATGCTTCCATATGCATCCTTATTGTCTTCTACAATATATAATTGGCTTTCTCTGTCTAATAGAGTCAACGCTTCTGTCTTGTTGTCTTCTACAAAACGTCATAAGTCTTTTTCCAATTTCCTCTCCATTGCTGACTTCTTTCTGTCTTTGCTTATTCTAAGTCTCTTCATGATTGATTCGGCTTATCTTGCAATAACTTCCACATGATTTGTATTTCATCCTTTCATGTGTATTATCTAATGATATCCATTCTTATCTTATTTGTTCTTCCATGGGTATATTTCTTCTTGGAGACACATTATCTTTAAGAGATAGATATACAGAATCATTGCGTCTGAGAGGCGATGCAAAACAAGATAGCCTGAAATAATAATAGTTTGTTACCTTTAGAGAGTAGTCACTTCCATCCCAGCAGGTCTTTGTAGAGTTTCCTTTTTTTTCTTGGCTTGAGGTAGCCGTGTTCTCTTCATTTCTTTAGCTTTCGAGACAATTATTCTTACATGAGAGTTGGCCATACTTTCAATAGTTGAAGCATTGTACTTACGAAATGTCTTTCTCTTGATTTGACTTCCTCCTTGAACCAAACTTCCTTTTTCTGAAATTCTTAGATCTTATTTGTGAGGCTTGATTTACTTCATTGTACTTATTTTTGGGGTTTATCTTTTAATGATCCTTGATTCTTCTTAGGCACATAGAGATAAAGTTCTTAAAATGTCGGATACTCCTTCCTTGTGTTCATGCTTACTGCAAATTCATCCCACGTCTTGGAGACCATTGGTATTATGTTTACCAATTCCTTTTCTGCAGTGATATCTTCAATAGATTGTATTTGATCTGCTTCGAGGATATTCTCACAGAAATTATGATGTTATCTTTGTCATCATAATTCAACTTCATATCCACGGAGCTCATTCTTGAGGACTCATGCTTGTCCAATGTTTGACCAAGAGATATTTATTGAATTACATACATTACATCTTCTTGATGAGTAAATATATGGGAGATGTAGGGTATAAAGTGGAAATTTTATATAGATTATTATATCAATGATGTCCTTGTCTTTGAACTTCTTCATAGCTACAACATTACTTGGTTCCTTCTCTTTCCGTTCTTCAAACTCTGGTTTCACAATCTTTTCCTTTCATGATATCCAACACTTTATTCTTGCTTGGGATGAGATCAATCCTTGTCTTACGTGCTCTGAAGTTAGAAGCTCCATCCCCAACTTGTTCTATGACTTCATAGGATAATTCCTTAGTTTAGCACGACTTCACATCCAGCCCTAGATTTGACAAAATCAAACTTCAAATCTTGGATTTTTGAGATACCGAGAGGAGATACACTAGGCTGGGATATGGCGCACTGATCTATTAGGAGATTAGGTCAATCCATTCACTTAAGATTCCTCAATGAAATTATTAGAGGTTTCTACAATTGCACTGGCTAAACCTAGCGGCCGGTGTCTTGGGTATACCTTTAAATGAAAACCTAATGACTTGTTGATTCCTCAACAAGATCAATATCCTAACAACTATGTTTCCTTCAGTTTTAAATTTGAATGAAGGAGGTGTGGGCCCATAACTTGTTAGAATATAGAATTGGATATTACTCATTTTACCATTGACAATACCCTTGTCACACAGCCATAGGATGAAGCCACCCTCAGGCACCTTAACCTTGACAGACAAAAAAAATCTGGAAGAAAACCCTAGGCTAGATAGAGAAACAAGGGTAGCACACCTTTCCCAAGGATAGCACATCAACAAAAGTTTGTCGGATAGTTCAAACCATAGCCAAGAGATAGTCCAAGCAAAAAACCAAAATATGCTAGCTAAAACAGCTGCAACAACAAATCTCCTCCAAACCTACATAGAAACTGGGCAACTGCAGTGTACACAAGTGCTTCTCTGCCATTCTGAGACTACCTGCCAGAACGAAGACTGACCTCCTATATTTATATAGTATAGCTATTTTGGGCCAACTCTCATTCTAGGTATCTGCATTGGTATATGGTATTATTTTTGGTGAGCTTCTTCTCTTGGGATAATAACCTAATATATAAGATTATCTTCTTGAGCGAAGAGTCTTATAGGGTTGTGTAACTCATTAGGAGTTTCTTGCTTTCAGTATTCTATCATGGGGTTTACATGTGGAAATTAAATACCTCCATAACTACATAATATCAATAGAGGGTAGGTGTGTTAGAGTGTGGGAGGAGAGAGGGAGGGAGAGACATAGAGGGGATATAAAGTGTGTGTGCGAGGTGGGGGAGGAGAGGTATAAAAGAGGGGAGGTAGAGAGAGAGGTGAATAAAGGATGGAGGTGTAAGAGAGTGTGCATGTTAAAATGTGGGAGGTACATAGAGGAAGCCAGAGGGGGGATAGAAAGTCGTGTGTAGGAAGTGTGGGAGGGAGAGGAAGACATGGGAGTGGGGATAGAAGTGTGGGAGGGAGAGGGAATACATAGAGAGTGGGGATAGAAGTGTGGGAGGGAGAGAGGGAATACAAATGGGGAGGTAGAGAGTGGAGGTGTGTTAGAGTGTGGGAGTGAGGAGAGAGGAGAGACATATAGGGGGTAGAAGAGGGTGTGTGTGTGGGAGGGAGAGAGAAGGGGCATAGAAGGGGAAGTAGAGAGTGTGTGAGGAGGTGTGAGAGGAGGAGGGAGAGAGGAGGAAAAGAAATATATATGGGGGTAGATGGAGAATTAGAAATGTAGGAGACATGTGGGTAAGATGTAGGAGATATAGAAATATAGTGGGAGGGAGTGAGGAGGTGTGTAGGAGTGTAGAGGGAGGGAAAGTAAGACAAAGAGGAGGGATATATAGAGAGAGGGAGGGGAGGGGAGAGAAAGAGACAAAGAGAGGAAGGTGTAGAGACAAAGTGTGAGGAGGAGGAGGGAGGGAGAGAGGTAGGGAGAAGGGGGTAGAGAGGGATGAGTGAGAAAGAGAGGAAGTAAAGATGGGAGACATAGAGGGAGAGAGGAGATGGGAGGGAAGGAGATACAAAGGGAGATAGAGAGGGAAATAGAGAGAAAGAGGGTAAAGAGAGAGTGATGTAGGAATGCATAATGTGAGGATATAGAGGAATGTTGGGAGAGAGGTGGAAGAGAAGGGAGGGAGAGGAGGAGAGAAATAGTGGAAGAAAGGAAATTTGGGATAGGGGAGGTAGTGGGTGCTTAGTGGAAGAAGGGCGGGATAGGGAGGTAGTGGGTGTGACAGTCTGAGGCATGTCAAGGTAATACTTAGGTCTACATATTTCCATGCCTTGTGATGTATAAGTCTTACCATGTCGAGGTCTTACCATGTATAGGAGTGTGAGGGAGAGAGACAGGGGGGTAAAACAGGGAGAGTGAGAGGGGGAGGGTAAATGTAGGAGAGGGAGGAGAGAGATAGAGAATGAAATGATTTATAAGAGAACATGCGCATTATTATAGCACGTGGATGTTCCTAAAGCATGTGCACATTCCTAGAGTGCATGTGTGATATTAAGAATGTGCACACTTATTTTGAATTCAATTTTTTTTGTGTGGGATTGACAAGGTGTATGTTGACTTGGTTGACTCAGATTTAGGTTCGAGATGAAAAACTTAGTGGTTTGATCTGTGAATTGATAAGACCATCCATTTTTTTGAATACCCATCCATATATTTGTCTTTGACATTATTTTTCTATAGGATAAACAATTCAGTTGTTGACAAAACTATACAAATAGATAGAGTCGGCTATGCAGATTTCAAATATATAGACAAAACTAAGAACTAAATGTGGCTTTCATTTTCCTACAAAATTGTCGACTTTCCTACAAATAAGATTGAGACGTTGAGATATAAAAGCCATATCTTGCTTGACTTAGCCTCGCCTTCCAAAACCCTAACCCTTCCCATATCACATGCACCAATATCAAGGCGATATATAATCCTATTACTATTATTAACATAATATGTAAAATCTTGAAAACAAAATAATATCTATTATATTATTATATTTTTTTTAGGTTTTTATCATAATGGTAATAAAGGGATTTAACGTTTAATTACATTTACATTGTAGTGAGTTCATAGTGTATATTGTTTATTTCTTTTTTAATATTATTATTTCTATATTTAATAATAATGATAACAACATTTTCCATACATCATTATTAATTATTAATTGCAATATTTTAATTTGGATGAGTGTTTAGTATTATAGTAATTTATTGTTACAAAATCATTTACTTTTTTATACATTTAGAGAAATTATGTTTTAATTTTTTTTAATATTATTATTTTTATATTTAATAATAAATTTAGATTCATTTTAAACTTGAATCCATTAAACATTTATAGGGATCCAATTTGTGTAATTTGATTATTATTATTATTATTACTTCACGTCAAGCTTTACATGATAAATGTAATTGTTTTTAGTTAAGTTAAATTTGTTTTTATTATTGTTATTTTAATTTTTTTTAATTGAACAAAGTTTAATTTTTTTAATGTAAAATTATTTAACATAATGTTATTTATTGTGTCTCATAAAACTTAAGGCCTCAACATCTTCCCATACTCATTTTGCACTAAATATACACCATGCCATGCATTAATTATGATCATTATGGTTGGTTATGGTTACAAGTTTACGTTGCTCTACATCCAAGGAACCAACAATCTCATCTCCAAAATCCTAGCTAAAAAGAATATAAAAACTATGTTTAAACCATACAAAACCCTTAAACAACTCTTTCAAACTGCTAAAGAAAAATTAGACCCGATGCTAGGCCGAGGAGTTTACCAAATCCCTTGCTCTTATGGAAAATATTACATAGGACAAACAGACAGATCCTTCAAATCTCGCCTCAAAGAAAATATAGATGATACGACCCACAACCAAATCTCCAAATCAATTGTTGCCGAACATTCCTCTAAATCCAAGAACCTCATTTGCTTTGACCAAACTAAAATTTTATCATCATCCCCTTACTACTCCACATGACTCATTCAGGAAGCTCTTGAAATTGAAAAACATCCTAATAATTTCAATAACGAAGATGTCTTTAAACTTAGGAGTCTTGGAAACCCACAATTCACCACCTTGATCATTAGGATTCCTTTATGGAGTTATAATTCCTTCCTTTCTCATTTGACCTCCTTCTCTTAAGTTTCTCTATCCTTTTCAATTTATTTAGTCGTTATCATCTCCATTTTTTCTACTAGTTTAGCTTATCTCATTTATTAATTCTTGAATCTTCTCCTCTTAATTTATTATCATCATCCTATAAAATATCCAATTTTATTACATTATTATATTTTTTTTATTATCATTATTATTTGGTCCTCTTCACCTTTTGCCTATTCTTCCTTATTTGGTCCATTCCATCTCCCAAGAACATTTTTATGGGTGAGTGCAAGAACTTGGTTGCTAAAAACGTGGCAAGGGCATGATTAAAAATGAGCACTTGGGGGAATGTGTGTGCATTCTTAGGAATGCGCACGTGTTCCTATACCTATAGGTTTGAATATGGCCGAACCTCCACATAGATTGCCACGTAGGTTGAGTGGTGAAAAAAAGTGTGTCGTCTTAATACTGCACACATGCTCTTAAGACCGTGCATGCGGTCTTACTGATAAAAATATATTAAGGGACGAAGCGTGATTTGTGCCTGTTGTGCACAAATCGCGCTCGCTCTTCTATCATTGGGAAAACATAGTGGAGCTATAGAAGGGGAAGAAAGGGAGGAAGGGGCCATCATGTCCATGTATGTTACATTTTTCTTAATTTTAATCCAATTTAGTCATTCCAATTTAGTAATTTTCTCCCAATAATCTAAATTTAAAAAATATATATAATTTAGTATTTTAAATAAAAAAGGAACTTAATTGACATGCCATGGATTTTAAATTGCAACATCTATAATACAATGGAACCCCAAGAGAATTTAAACCTCTCACAAGAAAACCAAGAAGATCAAAACCCCAACCCACCACCACACAATATAAACACTGAAATTTATGAGGGTTATGTTATATTACGAACCTTTAAGGAGCAATTAGGGGAGACTAGAGAACCTAGAAAAGTCTCCTTGGCCACTTATTTGGACATCATTGTGCAGTCCATTGCAAGTTCCCAATGGAAATTGACCTATATTTATGATTATAGGTCACAAATGTATGAGTACTATAATGCTAGTTTGGACAGAAACCAAGTCAAAGAACTGGGCATTGGGAAAGAACAAATATTGCCTATTTTTAGGGATCCTAGAAATGGACAAGAACTACCATTGAATAGGAAAAATATCTCCATTGACTAGTGAAACCATCCCCATATTAGTCAAAACTGGATGGATAGGAGGTACATGGTTTTTGACAAACCTTCCTGCAATAACAAGGATATTCCCTTATATTTTGTAAGACAATTGTGGGTTGATTTTAATATGGGTAAGCATGTCAGCTACTTTGACATTAGTGACTTCCATGGGGTGGGTCAATGATCTACACAAGACTGAGAGAATGCCAGGCGCAACCACGATTTAGGTCCTCGTCTCCCCAGGAGAAGGCCCAACCCCCATACCCAACATCCTCCTATTACAAAGAACTTGCAACAAGTATAACTAGCCATCTCCTCATTAACTCATACTCATATAGTAGCTTTGTTGCACTATCGAAAAGGAGGTGCCTTCTAGAGACATTGATAGAGGAGTTGGAGATTCAATGTGCACATGAGAGTACAGTGAGGAGAGGAAACATGTACATAGAAACCATCCATGTGAACCTCATAGATGCTCGAGCTACAGGAAGACATGTTATCGGCCTATAGAGCCTAGTGGACAACATAGTTTCATGGAGGAGGCTAGTATATTAACTCTCTCTATGTTCTTAATCGTTATATATTTATTTTTTATTTTCTGTATTTATATAGATATTTTATTGTATGTTGTTTTGTAGTTTTTGCGTCCCAACAACAGACCCTCTACGCTTATGGATGCATCAATGCCTAGTCCCACCATTGATGAAGCAATATAGGCATCATGTTCATTGGGTGCACTGTACACACTAGTATGTATCACATTTGATAGATTCATCATAGTCATTTATTTATTTTATGACATCCTCAAATTTATGTTCTCTTGTTTCTACAAGATTTGGTGCCAGGAAATGTTGGGGATTGTCCATCTGGGATGGACAAGTCACCATCATCATAGGTATCATGTGTAGAGTTAAATATCTTATAATTCTAAAATTGTTTTTGTTTATGTTTTTGAATTTTACTATTTGGTACTAATAGTTCAATTTTATTCATATTTATGCAGGCCACCAATATATTTAGTAGGTATAGTAGTATTGCACCCCCTGGGAACATCGGTGTTGCTTCTGGGTTTCCTTTCTCCAAACCTAGGGTGTTGGAATCACTTGTACATCTTGTGAGGTTCCATCACATCCCACATGTCTACCACCCACCCCCACCACCATTTTCTACCCCATTGATAGAGATTTCCATAGTAGAGGTTGTCTCGGAGAAGGTATTATAACCTAGTGCTCTATCTACCAGTGAATATCCATAGATGTCTGAGATATTCTTGGTGAGATAATGAATTGATGATAATTTTTTGTGTTTCATGAATTTGTTTTTACACATATTTGTTTAATTTTCTTGACTTGATCCTTGTAACTGATGCAAGGTGGTATTGCAGAGAGATTGAGGTTTCAAAGGAGGGTAACACCCTCACGATTGAAAGTTTCATATGTGGTGAGTTGTCTTAGGTTAAATTAGAAAGTATCAAATCGTATGTCTATTAAATCATTGATGAAAAAAACTTATAAAATTGTTTATTCTTTGTGTAGCCTCTAGAGTGTCGAAGCACTCCCAATCCTAGAACCTCTCGAGGTGAATCCTTGAGAAAGATAAGAAATATACATTTCCAGGATTCTACTAAGGATGGTGAGTGATGCAGGAGCATCTCCCCGCATCAACCAGTCAGACAACCAACCACGTCAACGCATGCATTCGAGGATGAAGAGAGGTGCAACCTTCATCTTCAATTTTGAATTTGAATGTAAAATTAAATGTCTAGGCTTTTGAGCCATAGAGCCATGCCTTTGTGCAGACATAGAGTAGATCGGCCTTAAATCATTGTAAGGCTAAGATCTAGATCCGATTTTTGGACTAGACAACCATTCAATGCCATTGAATAGGGTAGGTAGATTGGAGGGAAGAGCTCTAAGAGCTCCCTCAGGTAAAAATATCTTGGAGGATATCATTTTGTAAGAGCGAGAATAGAATAGAAGAGAATTTGCGAGTAGAGAGAAGAAGAGAGGAGTCGATACCTTGTTACAGGCCGTGCTTAAGAACACCTTTGTAAACAGGAATTTTCCATTTTAATATAAACATAAGCAGTTTTTCTTGCATGTATTTCTATGTTATGTGGATGCCTTGGCGTGTTCTATTTTATGCTGTAAATTCATGTTGTAGATGTATGCTAGGAATTTGCAGGTTGTTTTGATTTTAGGCTTGAGGTTCTTTGTGGTTTCATGCCAGGAGGGTGTGACAGAGTACTGCGGTCTCTGAATACCAGTGCACAGAAGCACTTCTGAACTCGGCGGATTCAGACAAAGACGTGCCAGGTGGGCACAGGAACTGGAATCATCAACTCAGAGGAATACCTCAAGGTTGGAGGCAAGGTTGTATATGGAAACACAGTTGTAGACAGAATCTCTGAGGAGTTCTGTAGAGCTCTGCCAAGTGGGCATTGAGCATATGCATAGATATATGCATTTAGAAGAACTCTATTGTGAGTTCAAGGAGAACCAGAATCACTGAGGATTATGAGAGCTCTGCCAAGTGGGCATTGAACAGGTGCATAGGTGCACAGAAGAGTATAGAACTGTTGGATGTTCTATGAGAAGATACTCTGCCAGGAGGGCATTGAGACAGTGTGCAGGTTGGCACAGAGAAGAAGAGAAATCTGCTGAGTTATGGAATTTGAAGGAAGAGTCCATTTAGGGATCTTCACAGGGTTGTTGAACACCCTGCAGACTCAAAAATAGGTTGCTTGAGTGAAGGATAGCCAGGAGGGTATCCAATATTCTCCATCTAAGGGAGAAAGGAACAAAAGGACCGATTTTCTAAGAGGTCTGGGTGAGAGTAAATCTCAGGAAGGATAGCACTTTCATGTGCAAGACTCTACAGAGGCGCAAAAGTCATATAATCCTTCAAGGATTTGAAAGGAGCAAAGCTCAGGAGGAATAGCGTCGTGAAGAACACAGGCGAGGATTAAAGTTGAAGAGCTCGTAGAAACAGAGAAAAGGTTGAGGCCTTTGAGAAACTTGAAATTCTTCCAAGTCCCGGAAGAAAGTGCAAAAGCTTAGGAGGGAGCACAACTATCGTTGGATGAGCCAATAGATTCTGGACCATTGAAGTTTCTATGTCCAGGGAGCAGCAGAAGGAGCGCAAAGAAGAGGAGATCGTGAGTAGTTGGATCTCTCTCAGAAACCCATCAACCATCGGATTTGATAGGAGTTGCATGATATTTAAACTTCATGAAAAGGAGGGTGAAAGTCCCGAAACATGCATCGGGATATCGGGATTTCAGCCACCGGGATATCATAAGTCTCGAATACAGGAGATCAAGAATATTCATGCTGAAAATCCCGGAATCGATCTGAGCGTCAGTCTGTTGGGACACGTGGCAGAGATCAAGATCCATCGACATTTCTCATGTCAGAATTTCGAAGTTCGAGAGGACGGGAGGACGTGTGGTGGAAATCTGAGAATTTAGGAAAAATCCTGATAGGAGAGTCCATCGGTATTTTGGGATTCGGCGTTTCAAGAATCTTGAAGACAGGAAGCATGCACATTTCAGAACCACGAAGTTCGAAACCCCGATAAGGTGGAAAGATCCATCGGGTCACTTCATAAAGGAAATCCCGATTTTGATCTCGACCATCCATCTGTTGAGACACATGGCGAAAATCTAAGGGCTCGGGAAAAGTCCCGAAAAGGAGGAGTCCATCAGAATTTCAGAATTCGGCATTTCAGGAGTTCTGAGGATGAGAAGTCGGAGCATTTCGGCATCAGAAACCCTGGAATCGTGAAGAGACAAGAACTGTCCATCATAGGAAGATGCATGGCAACAATCGAGGTTTTCAAAAAAAAGAAACCCTGACAAGGAGGAAGGTTCCGTTGTGGGGCTATCTGACATCACGTCGAAGAATCGGGATATCGAGATTTGGAGAATCGGGGATTCCATGGACAAGGGGTCCATGCATTTCATCATTTGAAAGCCCGAAACCCCGAAAATAGATAAGGCTACAGTCTTATGAGGACTGGTCACATGGACTCGGGCATAGCCATAAGGGGCTATGGTGAGAAAGGCCATTTCGGGAAACCAAGAGGACAAAGAACTCTTGACATCAGGGATCAGGAAATCCTGAAACCCGAATTTAAGTTGGGAAGTTCATGGTCATGTGCAGAAGACTGTGTGGGTGAGTAGAAGGACTTGTGGATAGGATTTTCACAGCGATTCCAGTGGAGATCAAAAGAGCCTCTTCGGCTCACGAATTTTGACAGGACGATCCTTTTGACTGGGAGGTCGGGCGCAGAGACCCTGCGGGGTATGTGACTACGTCATTTGTGGTATCAGAGCCTGATTCTTGTCTATATATTTCAGGCGAGGGAGGCATAAGAGATAAAGAGCACTCTGATACACTATGTCATTTGTGGTATCAGAGCCTGATTCTTGTCTATATATTTCAGGCGAGGGAGGCATAAGAGATAAAGAGCACTCTGATACACTGCGTCATTTGTGGTATCATAACCTGATTCATGTCTGTATATTTTAGGCGAGGGAGGCATAAGAGATAAAGAACACTCTGATACACTGTGTCATTTGTGGTATCAGAGCCTGATTCTTGTCTGTATATTTTAGGCGAGGGAGGCATAAGAGATAAAGAGAACTCTGATACACTGCGTCATTTTTGGTATCAGAGCACGGATTTTGTCTGTACATTGCAGGGATAGAAGGAGGCAAAGGAAGAAGACAAAGCACTTAAACTCTGTAAGGATTTGTTTATAGGTAGACAACAGTCCATATGCAGTTAGGAGGGTTGTAGGAGAGGCTGGGACACTCAGGTTTGCAGGAGTAAGTAGTAGGTTTTCTAGAAGAGCAGACAGAGACAACAACATGGCTACTGAAGGCCGTAAGTATGCTGGAAGAAAAAACTCAGATATGTGGAGCCAAGAAGATATAGACGAAGAGCTCACTGATATAAATAAAGAAATAGAAAAGCTTGCATTATGGATGTAGCATAAATCCAAACCACGGTGGGTGTATGAATGGCCCATGAGGAAGGCAAAAGCAAAATGGCTAGTCAAGGAGTTGATGGCTAGAAGACAGCGTAGGCTGTTAAGAGGATGGTTGAGGCATGCTGAAAACCTCGATGGACCTAAGGAGATGGTTCATATATGTGAACCAGAGACCGGGAAAATTCTCGGTGATGAGAATGAAATAGGATTAGCTGGAGATCTCAAGAACTACCAGGAGGGTAGAAAGGAAATCCCAGTTTGCGAGGTGGGCAAGGAAATGGAAATGGGATCAACTGGAGATCTCAAGAACTACCAGGAGGTTAGAGAGGAAATTCCAAATTGATAGGTGGGAAAGGAGTTGAGATCAACTGAAGATCTCACAGACTGTCAGGAAGACAGCCAAGGAATTTCATGTTGCCATATGGGCAATGAAATGAGGTCGTTGCGGGATATCAAAGACTGCTAGGAGGGAAGCGAAAGGTTTCTAGTTTTCCAGGTGGGCAAGGGAACATATATGGAATCAGTTGATTCCATGGACTGCCAAGAAGGAAACAGGAAAATCCCATATTGCCAGGTGGGTAGGGATGAGCAGGTGAGTTTAGATCAGCTCGAGGAGCTGATAGAGAAGATGAGCTCAGAGATGGGGTTGGATCAACAGATGAAGCTGATAGAGGAGGAAGATTCATGTGGTTTTCCAAGCCATGTGAATGAAGATGATGACAAGTTAAAAACTTACACCACCCAAGAGGAAGATCAGACAAGTCTTCTAATGATTGGAGGAATTGAAGTATTCCTACCATTTGACCAGGGGGAGGAAAAAATCTGTGTTGCAAATGTAACAACAACAGAAGGACAACTAGCTGAGACTTTCAGGGAAAACGAATTGGAGAAGGTATCTGAAGCTGCCCAAGAAGGAGATGAAGAAGATGAGCATTCTGAGGAGTGTCTCAATGTTTTCAGCCAAGAAGCCAAGGAAGCTGCAGCACTGAAGCTGACAGCAGAAGAAGTAGAAGATAATGATGAGCATTCTGAGGAATGGCTCAATATTTTCAGCCAGGAGACTGAAGAGACTGCAACCTGGGAGTTTGTAGAAGAAGAAGAGGAAGAGGCAGACATCATTAGCTTTGCTGATCTGTATGAACAACTTGAATCCCCAGAGAGAAGGATGAAGGTGCATAGCATGCACATCCAACAGGTAAGGTTGGAAGCAGATGAAGAAGAAGGCATGGGAGATCATAGTGATCTACCCATTTGCAGAAAATTTTTGCAGCGGGGAAGACTGCATGAACAGGGATAGCCAATTCAGCAGTTGGATGAGGTGATATAAGACATCAGAAGGCTGATGGTAGAGTCAGCAGAGACTTCCAACAAGGAGAATTTGGGCAGAAAGGCAGAAGCAATGCAACAACAGAAGAAGCAACAACAACAGGGAGATGGAGCGGATGAATAGCTCTAGAGGATGGTTTGGGATCCAGGAGGATTTCCACAGCTGAGATGGGAAGCTCATGAGAAGGAGATCGTGAATTTTTGTAGTTGAGGAGTATGATGTAGGATCATCTCTCCACGTCATCCAGTCAACCAGCCAGCCACGTCAGCACATGCATTCGAGGATGAAGAGAGGCACAACCTTCATCTTCAATTTTGATTTTGAATGTAAAATTAAATGTCTAGGCTGTTGAGCCATAGAGTTGTACCTTTGTGTAGGCATAGAGTAGATCAGCCTTAAATGTTTGTAAGGATGAGATATAGATCTTATTTGTGGACTAGACAACCATTCAATGCCATTGAATAGGGTAGGTAGATTGGAGGGAAGAGCTCTAAGAGCCCCCTCAAGTAAAAAGATCTTGGAGGATCTCATTTTGTAAGAGTGAGAATAGAATAGAAGAGAATTTGCGAGTAGAGAGCAGAAGAGAGGAGTCAAGACCTTGTTATAGGCCGTGCTCAGGAACACCTTTGTAAACAGGCATTTTCCATTTTAATATAAACAGAAGCAGTTTTTCCTGCATGTATTTCTGTGTTATGTGGATGCCTTGGCGTGTTGTATTTTATGCTGTGAATTCATGTTGTAGATGTATGCTAGGAATTTACAGGTTTTTTTGATTTCGGGCTTGAGGTTCTTTATGGTTTCATGCTAGGAGGGCATGACAGAGTACTGCGGTCTCTGAATACCAGTGCACAGAATCACTTATGAACTCGGTGGATTCAGACAAAGATGTGCCAGGTGGGCACAGGAACTGGAATCATCAACTCAGAGGAAGACCTCAAGGTTTTTTAATACCTTGGAGGCAAGGTTGTATATGGAAAAATAGTTGTAGATAGAATCTCTGAGGAGTTCTATACAGCTCTGCCAAGTGGGCATTGAGGATATGCATAGATATGGATTTAGAAGAACTCTGTTGTGAGTTCAAGGAGAACCAGAATCACTGAGGATTCTGAGAACTCTTCCTAGTGGGCATTGAGTAGGTGCATAGGTGCACAGAAGAGTACATAACTGTTGGATGTTCTGTGAGAATATACTCTGCCAGGAGGGCATTGAGACAGTGTGCAGGTTGGCACAGAGAAGAAGAGAACTTTGTCGAGTTATGGAATTTGAAGGAAGAGTCCATTTAGGGATCTTCACAGGGTTGTTGAACACCCTGCAGACTCAGCAATAGGTTTCTTGAGTGAAGGATAGCCAAGAGGGTATCCAATATTCTCCATCTTTGGGAGAAAGGAACAAAAGGATCAATTTTCTCAAAGGTCTGGGCGAGAGTAAAGCTCAGGAAGGATAGCACTTTCATGTGCAAGACTCTGCAGAGGCGCAGAATTCATAGAATCCTTCAAGTATTAGAAAGGAGCAAAGCTCAGGAGGAATAGCATCATGAAGAACGTAGGTGAGGCTTAAAGTTGAAGAGCTCACAGAAATGGAGCAAAGGTCAAGGCCTTTGAGAAACTTGAAATTCTTCCAAGTCCCGGAAGAAAGCATAGAAGCTTAGGAGGGAGCACAACTATTGTTGGATGAGCCGATTGATTCTGGCCTGTTGAAGTTTCTATGTCCAGGGAGCAGCAGAAGGAGCACACAGAAGAGGAGGTCATGAGTAGTCGAATCTCTCTCAGACACCTATCAGCCATCAGATCTGATAGGAGTTGCATGAGGTTTAAACTTCTTGAACAGGAGGGTGAAAGTCCCGAAACAGGCGTCATGATATCGGGATTTCAACCACTGGGATATCGGAAGTATGGAAGATAGGAGATCGGGAATATTCATGCTGAAAATCCCAGAATCGATCTGAGTGTCCATCTGTTGGGACATACGGTAGATATCAGGAGTCATTGGCATTTCTCATGTTGGAATTTCGAAGTTCGAGAGGACAGGAGGATGCATGGCAGAAATCCGAGAATTCGGGAAAAATCTCGATAGGAGAGTCCATCGGTATTTCGGGATTCAACATTTCGCAAATCTTGAAGATAGGAAGCACACGCATTTCAGAACCACGAAGTCTAAAACCCCGATAAGGTGGAAAGCTCCATCGGGTCACCTCATAAAGGAAATCCCAATTTTGATTTGGACCGTCCATCTGTTGAGACACGTGGCGAAAATCTAAGGGCTTGGGAAAAGTCCCAAAAAGGAGGAGTCCATCGAAATTTCGGAATTCGACATTTTGGAAGTTTCGAGGATGAGAAGTCGGAGCATTTCGGCATCGGAAACCCCGAAATCACGAAGCGACAAGAACCGTCCATCATAGGAGGACGCGTGGCAACAATCGAGGTTTTCGACAAAGAACCGCCCATCATAGGAGGACGTGTGGAAACAATCGAGGTTTTCAAAAAAAAAAAAAAACCATTGAAGGGCTGTAAGGGTTCCATGTTTGCGGGGCCAGCTGACGTCACGTCGGAGAATCGGGATATCGGGATTCGAAGAATCGGGGATCCCATGGACAAGAGGTCCATGAATTTTGGTATTTGAAAGCCCGAAACCTCGAAAAGAGATAAGGCTGCAGTCTTATGAGGACTGGTCACATGGACTAGGGGCTAAGGCGAGAAAGGCCATTTTAGGAAACCAAGAGGAAAGAGAACTCTTGACATTGGGGATCACGAAATCCCAAAACCCGAATTTAAGTCAGGAAGTTCACGGTCATGTGCAAAAGACTGTGTGGGTGAGTAGAAGGACCTGTGGATAGGATTTTCACAGCGATTCTAGTGGGGATCGAAAGAGTTGCTTCGGCTCACGAATTTTGACAGAACGATCCTTTTGACCAGGAGGTCGGGCGCAGAGACCCTACGGGGTATGCGACTGTGTCAGTGAGGGTTGAAATGGTCGATGATTGACCAACTATTGCCATTTTGTAGCTGGGACATGATATAGATGTTTTTTAGGTTAAGGCAGTTGTTGTCGCTTTGTATAGTGGGCATGAGTTTCCATTTTGTAAAAAATGTACTATTTAGATGATGTTGAGTGTATACACACACACACACACACACACACACACATTTCATGGAATGTTTTTTATGATTCTCATTGTTTCTACATTTAATGTTGATGAATATATGAATTTCAAAGTGTATGAATTTTATGTGTACTAATCTGTTGATTTGTTTCTAAAGTGATTATAAATACTTGCATTATGTATTAAGGAATAGATTATGGTGGAAAACATTGTCCAGTGATAAATCCATAAGCAATTAATGGTTCTCAAGTAGAAATGATTGTTAATCAACCATGTATTCATCATCCACTTGTGTGTCTATGGATCTCCTTCAAGCTTGTTAAGGCTTGTAGTGAAGGCTCTCTCTGAAACCAATCCTTGATGAGGAAAACCATTCTACTTGGAGAATAGAGATGAGAGTGTATTTGAAGACAATGGGAGTATCCATTGGTGGATCAGTTTCATTGAAGAACAAGTCAAAGTTTGCAGCTCAAAGGGAAGGAAAGAAGAATGATGCATTGGCTCTCAAGACCATTCTTAGTGGGCCCTCAAGCCCTATCAAAGAAATCATGGAACAATGCACTTCCACCAAGGATCTATGGCTAAAGCTAGAGGAGACATATCAAAGCAATAAGGAGAAGGAAGATATTGAATACCAATCCATCAAGATGATCAAAGGTAAAGAATCTCCAAAAACCCTTGATTGTATTATTTCTAAATTTGATCTTGAAAACATTTCAAGTGAAGATAGCACAAAGGAAGATCCCAAAATTATTTCAAATGAAGGTATATAATCTCCAAAGACTCTTGATTTCAATGATTCAAAATGTGATGATGTTGAATTTTTCTCAAGTGAAGAAGATGATCTAGAAATAGTTTGTGTAAATTTTGATGGAAATTATCCCATGGAAAGAATAGAAGAAGATCTATTAGAACTTCAAAAAGAAGTTGAAGAGGGTTTATATAGATATAGAAGTGACCATTTGTATACACACTATAACTATCTTTTGGATAACACTAAGAATTTTCTTAGGAGAAGTCAAAGGCGCATATTGAAGTTAAATAGAATGCTCAAGGAACAAGAAGAGAGAAATAAGACTCAATTCAAAGAAAAGGAAGAAGAGATCACAAGACTAAAGAATGAAAAATAAGATATGAAGGTAGATGATGAGATTAGCAAAAATTTTGAAACTATTATTCATCTCAAGACCCAAATTGAAGAAGCCAAAAGGGTAGAAGAACTTTTGAAGAATCAAATTAATGAAAAGGAAGATTCATGTGATAATTTAGAATCTGAAGTTGTTGACCTTAGAAATAAGGTAGAGAAGTAAAACAAAATCTTGAATAGCTCACAAATCTTGGATGAGATATTGGAAATTCAAAGATCACCATGTGATAAATCAGGACTTGGATACAAAGAAGAAGCTACACATGCTGAAGAAAGCACCTCAAAGAAGCATGAGGTAAGTCCATCAAAGAAGGAAGACAATGTTGAAAAGAAACCATATACACAAGCCAAGGAAAATTTCAAAAGAACAAATTAAGGAAGACATCAAGAAGCTATCTTTGGGACACCAAAGGAAAGGTATGAAAGTATTTTTCATAGTCATTATTATTCATGTAGTGACTATGGTCACAAATATTTTGAATGTAGATCTTATGAAAGAAGATATAATGGAAGATTTCATAACACCATAAGGTGTTGGAGATTTGATCAAGTAGGATACATTGTTGTTCATTGTAACACCATGAGATGGTACAACTATAGTGAATTTGGCCACAAATCCTAGGAGTGTTGGAACACAAGAAGAAAGTCCATGATGAGGACTTCACATAGCATGGATAGAAGAAGGACTGAAGTAAGGAAGGGAGGCATATTTGAAAACATGGATGCTTATATCTCAAGTTATGAGGAGAAGGGACATCTACAGAAGTGGGTGAAGAAGACAGAGTAGCCAGAACACAATGAAATACTAAAGAGAAGTTCAAATGTGTCATATACTAAAGCATGTGTGGGTGACAGTGGTATCAGTTGCATACATATGTAGGCTAACCTTGTATAGGTTGCGTACATACGCGAGCTGTCTATGAAGAAGGTCGCATATATGTTGTGAAGCCTAAGGAAAAGGGCTATGCACATGGATTGCAGTTTGATGTGATGGTATAACTTTGTGATGTAGGGTCTGACATGGTTTATTGCAGGTTCTGACACTATTTTTTGCAGGTTTTCATGAGTCTATATTGGATTATGATGATTTTGGGTGCATGGAACTAACCCATGAGTATGGATTGATGCATTTTCAGTGGAAGAACAATGCTAGTTATGACAGTGAAGATATGGCACCTTAGTTATGTGATATATCCCTATGATGTATTAGAAACTTACTTGTTGGAAATCTTGATGCATGCATTTAGCATATGGATGGGCTACACATTGGGACATGTGGTTGGTAAAATTGATCATGTTGTACATCATTGATGATTCATAGCTTGATCTATAATTGATACATGTTTGGTACACTCATAGATGGCATGTGCTTGATGATACTACACCATTGGTACTACTTGATCAACACAACAATTGGTATCAGAGAAGGTTCCTTCAGAAATCAGTTTAACCACTGAAAGGTAGATCATGGAGAGTACCAACTCAAATAAAACTGGAATACCACACTTTGATGGACATAAGTATTCTTTTTGGAGCATAAGGATGAAGACATATATACAAGCACAAGGGTTTGAAATTTGGCAATCAATTGTAGATGGATACATAGTACCAGCAGTTCCACCAACAAATGGCAAAGCAATGGAACTTGGTCAAAATAATTCCAAAGCTACAAATGCACTTTTGAATGGTCTTAATGAAACAGTATTCACCAAAGTTGCACATTGTAAAAATTCCAAAGAGATTTGGGACAAGCTTTGAAATATTTATGAACGAGATACAAAAGTCAAAGTAGCAAAACTTCAAACTTACAGAGGTTAGTTTGAACAACTAAAAATGAAGGAAGATGATAATATTGTAGCCTACTTCTTAAGAGTTGACAAAACAATGAATGCAATCATAGGATTGGGAGAAGAAATCGAAGAATCTATAATTGTTCAAAAGGTACTAATATCTCTTCCTATGAGATTCAACCCTAATATATCATCACTAGAAGAAACATCGGATCTGAACTCAATAAGCATGGACAAACTCCATGGAATCTTCATAGCATATGAAATGAGAATTGAACAGGAAAATCCATATGTAAAAGAAGCATCCTTCAAATCATCCAAAAGATAAAAGCAAAAGAAAAAGGAACAAGAAGAATATAGCAACAACAGTGACATCTTGGAAGATGATGAAGAAGTGGCCAACTTCATCAAAAGACGGGACAAGGGAACCAATGGTAGGTATAGAGGTAAGCTTCCTTTAATTTTTTTTAATTGTGATGGTATTGTTCATTTTTATAACAAATGTCCTCATAATAAAAAGAGAAATGATGAAGGTTACTGAAAAGGCAAACACACATATAAAGTCAAAAGAACTACAAAGAAATATTTCAAGAAAAGATTATGCATCAGTGACAGTGAGATAGGAAGAGTTCTATTCATGGCAGTAAAAGATTCTAAAAAAGAAGAATCCGAAGAAGAATATGAAGAAGCTGAATAAGGATATGAAGAAGTTGAAGATGAAATTGAAGAGGCAGAAGTTGACTATCGAGAATAATTAATGTGTGCCATAGAAGTTATCAGAAGAGAAAATAATAAAAACAAGAAACTACAAGTAGAACTAGACAAGAAAAATGACACTCGAGAACTAGAACAAATGATCACAAGATTGAAGGTTCAAATACAAGAAGATAAAAGAATTGAAGAAACACTCAAAGAAAAACTAGAAGAAAAGGACAAGATCATTGGAAAATTGGAAGCAGAGATTGTCACACTAGGAAAGGATAATCAAAAGAAAAATATGCAGAATAGCTCAAAAGTTATGTATGACATTATCAGTAGTCAAAAATCTCATCTTGACAAGTCAGGACTTGGATACAATCAGACAGAAAAGGGATCAATCTCCAAAACAACAGAGCAAGAAACAAATCCAAAAATCTATGCAGAAATAATCAAAGGGGATAGGAAGATGTACAAGGAAGATTACAGGGACACTCCTCCACCAAGATGATTCAGATTTCAGAATCAACAACAGACATATAGGCCTTCAGAAGAAGAATGATTCATAAGAGCACCTTCTTTTAAAATATCTTTAACGCCTAGGTATCAAACTATATTTTTTGGTTTATGTTATGCATGTAATAATTTTGGACATAACGTTGTGAATTGCAGAGCTAACAACATGAAAAATAACAAATTTGAGAGTCATACACAAAGGGGTTACTCAAGAAGACCTAGTGAAACATAAAGAAAAAGTTACAACAGGTTTGAATCTTTGAGAACTAAAGTGGAATGTTACAAATGTAACAATTTTGGACACGTGGCCAAAACATTTAGAATGATAGTCCCTCCTAAAGAACCTCAATAGAATTACAACAGTCACAAACAAGAACCTCAAAAAACAACATGGATAAGAAAGAAAGATCAGTATAGTAATGAAAAATGCACAATCTCTCTACAAGCTAAGCAAAAGAAACACGATTGGTATGTTGACAGTGGGTGTTCAAAACACATGACAGGTGATTAAGAAAAATTTATTACATTGTGAAAGGAAAGAAATGGATCAGTCTCCTTCGAAAATAATAATTCATCCGAAATCATTGGAGAAGGCACAATCCGAATTGGGAACAAGAATAAAACAACACAAAATGTTCTACTGGTAGAAGATATGAAAAATAATCTTCTAAGTGTGAGTCAAATGTGTGAACAGGGTCATAAAGTTACTTTCGATTCACAAAAGTGTGAGATAAGAAGAGAAGGTTCAGGGGAATTGGCTGGAACAGCTGCAAGAACTTCAAACAACATATATGTGTTAAGTGAAATTGGAAATGGGAAGTGTTGTCTAGGAAAGGAAGATGAAAGTTGGATATGGCACAAACGAATGGATCACATGCCATTTGATAACCTTGTAAAAGTCATCAAAAGAGAAGCAGTAAGAGAAAT
>SNQJ01S0071764.1:42366-59279 GCA_010110895.2 Picea sitchensis | reverse complement strand
TCATATGGAAACTCCACCTTCCCATAACTCACTTTTCCCATTTTCCCCTTTCATCCCTTGATGATCCTTGAGCTCATCTGGTGACTCCATTGAGGTATCACCCTAAGTAATGGAACCATGGCCTCACAAGACTTACCATGGGAATTCCATAAGGTTTATCCCTCCTTTGATGTTCATGATATTACCGGATGTCCAAATCATTGCTCCCTGGAGTGGAGGGAAAGTTTCCCTAAATTTAATGGTGATCCAACTCTAGAAGTCACCCATGTCATCAATTATATGAAGTATGATTCAAGCCTAGATGTGCTACATGAGAATGTGCTAATGAAAATTTTTGTTTCTTCACTGGAATCAATTCAAAGGAATTTTCTTGCACACTCATGTGACCAAAAGAACATCCCCTCTTCTATAAATATCATTGAATAATTTCTCAAGCACTATCGACCAAATACCCAAAACTTGCAAGATACTTTCCAAGAGCTCAAAGACGTTCTTAGCAGAGAAGTTTTCCTGTAGATGAAGATGAATACAATCTTGAAGAAAATCTTGATGAAGAAGAAATGGATGAGACATATGATGAAGTTGAAGTATTTTCCATTCCACTTGATGAGGACATCCATACCTCTTCTCCTACACATCAATAAGAGAACGTGATGAGTTATAATCTCTTTGAAAACTTTGATGATGCTTCGTTCCATGATTGCGAAAAGGAAGAAAACTTACAAAATGATCTCATTGAGGTTTCTCTTGCAGAAGGCCTAAAAAAAACTTTGTTACCTTCTTTCCCTTTTGAAGAGAATGAAGTCCTCCAGCCTTATGAAGAAGTCATCAAATCCTGTGATGAAGATGAATTTGTGGAACAACCCTCGTATATAGTTGACAACCACATTGATTATTTCATTTAGGTTGGGAGACATAGATGGGATATGATTTTCTTCATCAATGATAGGGATCATATTTACAACATTGAAGATAGCCCTCAAGAAAAATGGGTTGAGTTGTCATCATCAGAGGAGTGGTGTTCATACRTGTATGATTCATATGTTTGGCATCTTGGTGATGATATAGTTACATATTTGTTCTTCCACTTCAAGGATAAATTGTTGCATCATACTCAGGGTGATATTCAGTCATCCCTTGATACATATCCTTTTGAGGATGCAAACGTTTTCTATGAGGATTTTCATTCATCATGCTCAGACTTTGATAGACACCAGGTCATGGCCAACCCAAATCAGTCCAAGGACCACACTACCAAACATAAATAATTTCATGTGATATTTTGGGTGAATATTCAAAGATGAAGAAGAGACATTTCCTAAGGTGAGCGGAGGAGTTTTCCTCTAGACGAGAGGTTGTGCCTTACCCCATTTCCCCTTGTATGGGAAATCAACAGGTTTCCTTGGGATCTCTTATACTGTCTCAACCTTCAGAGAGAAGTGGTTTTCTAAGTGAAGATGAAGATGAGTCACTGTCTACATATGCTATCCCTCTTCAGAAATGGATTAATTAGGATTGTGGCTACACTTTCTGATAGGATGGTCAGGCTGATGGTTTCTCTTTCCAAAAATATTTCCTCCCTCCCATCCATATCCATGAGTTTTATTTCATGATCAATTATATGTGTATTCATACTCATGATTATTATGTTATTGACTTATCTTTATTGTATTTCATGATTAAGAACATGGGGAGATACTTTGAAGAGATGATCAACTGATTTCACTCGTTATATGACTTCACCTGGCATCATCCATCACTTGATATTCAGGGCCCCAAGGCCCCAAGTAAGTAGGTAGGTCATTTTGATTTCTTGATTTTGCATATTGATTACTCATATTAGTTTAGATGCATTTCATTTTCATTTTTCTCTACTTGCATATTCATTTCATGCTTAGTTTAGAACTTTTTGAAAAAATGTCAAATTTTTTCTTTTATAGATTAGTTTTCATTTTGTATTTTTATGTATATGGATGAAGGGTGATAGCACCACCCTAGATGCTTTGATGCTTTTCTCTAATTTTTTTGCAGGCATAGGTATACCAGGAGATGTTGCGGTTCTCATGCACTCTATGACAAGCACATGTACCCAAGTAGGAGCCATATGTTATCCCCATTTTGTGGGACAACTAAGGAAATTATGTCTCGAGGCCCTCAGGTTGCAGATATGGAGTGTTGAGAGATTACATGACCAACCATTTCCACTTGCACAGATGGAGACCCTTCTCGCCACCACACAAGTCATGATTTTTAGGATGGCATCAACCACACCAACTGGCTTCCAAAA
The DNA here is from genome assembly GCA_010110895.2 of Picea sitchensis. Classification (NCBI taxonomy): domain Eukaryota; kingdom Viridiplantae; phylum Streptophyta; class Pinopsida; order Pinales; family Pinaceae; genus Picea; species Picea sitchensis. The sequence continues at coordinate 56,992 of SNQJ01S0071764.1, read as the reverse complement.
GGCAATGGGCCTTTCTCCATGAGGTACAAGTTATGTATTATGGTAAGTGTCATTTCAATATTTGACGCATTTGAGTATGTTGCATTTTAGACTGCTTTAGATTTCATGAAATATGCTTAGACATTATGCCTTTTTCCCTACGCCTTGGTGGTTGACATTGTTCCCTAGTAAGTGGTATTCCTTGGGGATGGGTTTTCCACTAGGAACTCCCTTGAAGAGCCATCATATTGTTCCTGATCATACTTACCACTTTTCATCACTTAAACCCCCCATTTCCTTATCTCTTTGGATTTTAGGGTGTATTGACCCAAGAATGGGTTGTCCCTCATTCTATGGGAAGAAGGGCTTGAAGGCCTAGAGGGATTGATGTTGGGTAAAAGATAAAATCCTATGTATAAACCTTCTAGATTCTTCGCTCAATGATCCCCCAAGAAAGAATGAAATGCTCATTTGTAAGAAAAGGGGGACCCACAAGAATAATGATTAAGAATGGTTAAAGGGTTATTTGGAGAATAGGAGGTCTCATCATGAGCCAAACTATCATGATCATGGATTTTTAGTGGTATGAAATTACCATCATCTGGTCACCAATGTAGGGTAATGACTCTTAGTTGCATGGATGATAGAAAGGGGCTCTCATCACGAGCCAACCTTCACATTTCCACTAGGTATTTCTGAGTGACAATGTCATTATCTGGACACCACGCTAGGGAAATGGCCTTCAATTTGTCCCTAAAATTTGAAAGAAACAAAGAATGGAAAAACAATGGGCTTGGAAAAAATGCATTGCAAATGAAGGTGCCACACACCCTCCACAAAGGCACCCATGAATGAGATATTAAAACCCCTTGTATGTCATGAAGCCCATGCCCATTGAGTCTTGACCCTTAACGATTTCATCCACTTTACATGGCTTAGAGAGGGATCTCTTGTAAATGCTCCTTCACCTAGGGAAAGATCTACCCAATAGGACACCTCGTCAACCCTCCCATATCCAAGCTTGACAAGCCGCATAATGTCTTTGAACACTTACTTATTTGACATTGTAATATTTGATGCACATGCTTAGGTGGCTCATTTATTGAGTTGATTTACTTTTCATGATATTTTTACTTGAGATCGTTGTAGGGTGTACTTATTTGTCTTTGCAGGACCAAGTTGGTGGACACTTTTGGAGGAACATGCCTAGCTTTGGCTTCCATGGGGTTTGAATATTACAGGTGGATTCCAAGGGAATGCATTCCAGATGAGAGAGATGAAACTTCAGAGGCCTAGAATATGACTTGGATGACATAACCTATCCTGTACATGCCAAGCTTTTTTCCTAGGAGAGACAAAATGTCATCTTTAGGAGCATGACATCATCTGTGGGTGCTAAGGTTTGGTGGTGATATTACCACTTATTGGCACATGGATGTTTTGAGGATAATTGGGCTTTGAACATGAAGAAATTAACTTGGATGCTTGACATGTTTCTTTGGGAAACCTTATTACACTCCTCCAACACCAACGACTTTCTCCTAGTGCCAAAACGTCCCCTAAAGGGGTGATGTCACTCTAAATTAGGGTTTATTTTTGTGTAAAAGTAAATTTTAAGTGAATTGTTTAATATTATTTTGTAAAATGGGAAATATTAGGGTTGTTGACCCCTAGTCTTTTGGTTTACCCTAAAATTATGTGGAAAAAATATTTTGGAGAAATGTTGTATAAATAGAGATCATAAGATCTCATTTTCATAACATAACTCTCCCATTGTGAGAAGTATTGGGCTGAAATTTTCGCTACTCTTGGTGATTTTGGTGTTTCTATCTTGTGGAATTTATTTTGGTGAATGGATGAGGGGGAGTGATGCTCACTCCCTAAAGGACTTCTCCCTTTAATCTTGGATGAATGTTGCATGGTAACTAAGGTTTGTTCTCTCATTTTCTTGGATTAGGTAAGGAAAAACATGCATATGATATTGTTTTCTTGCTTACTTTGGTTATTTTTGGTGGAAACCCTAGCAATGAGTATGCTAGATACACCCTCCATCATTGCATCATATCTTTGTTAAAGGTTTTAATTCTTTTTTTTTTCAATGGTTTCTAGGAGGAATACAAGTGTGTATACCCTCCTATATTTACCCTAAGTTTGGTTGGCATACCTTAGGGAGTAAGAGGTTTTACACCCCTAGGGTTGTTGTTTATATAGATTTTGGTTTAAATACTCAATCTCCCATTTTAAAGTCACTAATATGAAGTGTCCTTGCATTGGAGAAACAAAATATTGCATTGGGAAACATGATTTCTTTTCGTATTGACTTTTTGCAACTTGGGTTGTGTTACTTGTTCTTAGAGCACCTCTCAGACACTAGGGAATCCCCTATAAAGGGGTAGTTATTTATGTTGTTACAAAATTTCATCTTCATCCATTAGGGATGCAAAAACCCTAATATAATTGCTTGAATAAAGCTTTAATCAACTCTGGAATTTGCCCAAATTTTGCACATTTATTCTACTTGGTCTAGCGCACTTTTTGGAAACGTTTGGAGGAGTTTTAGTGGCTGATTTTATTTCTGTAATAAGTTTGTTGTTACAGCCATAAGGATATATATTTATGCATAAGTTTTTACAGAAACCTCATCTCTTTATGCTAGTATCTTAGTCTTTGAATATTGAGTTTCACTAGTGTTTAGCTAGTTCATCTCTTGCATCTTTCACTTGATTTCTAGAACTTGTTTAGAAGATTATTGTGCCATCTCATTGCTGATATATATTTTTACTAACAAATTATATTAGGGACAAAAATATTAACTTTATTTTCCAATTGGTTATATTGCATCATAGGCTTTTTTTTCTTGTGTCTCGAGCATGTACTTCACTATTTGTAGGTCACTCAACACATTTGGAAACCCTTGGACCTTCCCAAGACTCTTTCCCAAGATATTCATACCACTTAGAATTGAACTTTAGGGACATCCTATTCATATTCATACTTTTCCCTCTCATTTCCCCCTAGGGTCATTGAGATTCCCCCCTTGAGGTGACCACCTCACCTCTAAAGTGACAGGGACACCTGCCTAAGGTGAAAGTGGGTAGGTTCCCTCCTAGTTGTTTCGAATTGGTGGTTGGGTCATGATTTTACCAACCTACAACTTGTGTGAGAACATGAGGTATTCCCACAAGAGGCTAGGGTTTCAAGCATGTGGGAATCTTCCTTGGCACCAGATCAACCTTTCGTTTTAGTGGAATCGACCTTGGAATGAGGCTAGGGCCTCATGGGAAAGTTGATGGTATTTGTGGGCTTGTGATAGGGTGTGACACCCATAAATAACAATTAAATGTTGTAATTATTTTTTGATTTTAGGAAGGGATCCTAAACTCACTCACTAGACTTGTATATAAAGGAGAGAAGTCATTGTGACATTTCATCATTGTGTAAGGATGTAGTTAGCATAAGTGAGTCTACACTTGTGCTAGGAGGGTTGGTGATTTTCAGGAAAGGGAAATTCTGCATGGTTGAAAATATGGCCTAGGGTTGAGGACTCTCTATTTTTCATTCCTAGTAGGGAAAAGCACACCACACGTGGGRGAGAGAGTCAACTGTAGAAGGAAGAAACTATACGAGTGAAGCGAATCATACAGAGGTATCCATACACGTTTTCTTCCATATACGTAGGTTTCAGTGGGAAATTCCATGTATGTACATGGGTTGCAGTGGAAACAATTGCATATGTACACGAGTTGCAATTCGAATAGACACGTACATCCATACAAAGTTTTTTTTTGGGCAGGTACAGGTCTGTACAAGATGAAATGTGTTGTCAGAAGGTCATACAGGTGGTCTGCATCAGATTTGTGGGAAACAAATATTTCCAGGATATATGCTGAGGTTTGGTTTTTCTGCTTTGTATGGTTATTGGAGGAAATGTTTTTTATCAGATTTTGGTAAAATTGCATTGGCTGAGAGGACGAGTGTTTTCCTCAAATTTGCTGATATTTTTATTGGCTAGGAGAGATAGGTTTTCCCTCAAGATTTTTGAATTTGATAAGGTTACAAGAAGAAAAATATTTTGTTTCATATGTGTTGATAATTCATTTATGATCTTTTGTGTTTCTGCTCCATACAATTTCAGTCAATAATTTTTAGTGTAAAATTGTTCAGTGATAACAACTAGGGTTTAATATTAGATCATTATGAAGCAATTTTTATATCTAAAAATTAGTCACATAGAGTTGCATGTGAAAATTGGCAGGAATGACATTGGTACTGTTATCGCACACTATGTACTTTCCCAAATCCCAAGGAAAGTGAGGCAAGATTGGCGTAACAAGGGGGTGACCTATCATTGGTCACCTTAATAGGAAACCCTTTTCTGTTTAGGGGTATGTTATGTCCTTAGTGACCTAGTGACCTAAAGGAATGATGAAACTAAGACAAGTATGCAAGAATACCCCCCTCTCACTGGTCACTCAAGTCAAAAGGTCTTCATGTCTTAAGAGATGGAGAAAATGTAATAATTGAAGTGTACTTCCCCAAAACAAGACAATAAGCAAAAATATGGAAGTTTCAAGTACAAAATGATGTTACTGCTTCAATAAGACAATGAAACTTTGAAATATATGCCGTCTGATATAAAATTGCAGTAACATGAAAGTTTACATTAACAATCATTATTTTATAACAACTGTAAGAAATATGCCTCAAAATTGCTTGAAAATACAATGAAAAGGTAGCTTTTACTAGGAAAAAATACAATCAATTGTCACAAGCAATTTCTAAAGTGTCTAGCTATCATTAAAAGTCATTTTTGCAGAAAATTTGCTGCAGTTAGATGGCTGTAGAAATCTTTTTTAACAACAACAAATATATTGGTGATCTAGGATAGGTTTGGGTTATTTTTAGTTAGTAAAAGCTTAGGAGAAGAGTGTTCAAGTGTTTAATTAGTCCTTCAATAAGAGAGAGGCTAGAAATAGTTCCTTCTAGGGATTATGGAGTAAAGTGGTTGACTTCTTCTAAGGCTGAAAATCAATTTTGATAGTGCACAAAAGTCTAAGAGGGAGAATGCATAGGAGGAGTAGTAAGTTAAGTCCCCCTATGCAATTTATTCAAGAAACAAGATACTAGGGTGTAGGAAATGCTAGAACTTAGTACCTGTCTCTCCTTAGGCTTCTTATGGGATAAAAACTTAGGAAAAGACAACTAGGTCAAAACCTTAGAGTGCTAACAAACTAGGGATCTAGGGTTTCACTAGTCACTAGATCAATTCAATGAAAGCTTGGAAAATAGAAAGTAAAATAGTAGCAATTTAAGTTCCTTACTTCAAGCATTAAGTATACCATGCAATTTCATAATCTTGTATAAGTAAATAAAACCATACAAAAACCATTCAATAGATGACAAAAATGCATATTTTACCTATTTTCACCAAGAATAATCATGAAAATACCATGCAAGATCACCATAAAAGCTTCCAAGATTGATCCAACTTGCAAAAATCAACCTTATACAAGAGAGTGCCTCACAATTTCAACCAATAACCCTTAAGAGGGTGCAAATTTCAGACCTCTCCTCTTATGTGAGGAGTTGTGTTTTAAAAATGAGAGTTCTTTATGTTTATTTATAAAAAATGGGGACCTTTAATTAATTTTAGGTAAAAATAAGGATGACCTGACCAATTTACATTAAAATTTAAATTTGACATAAATGAAATTAATTAGAATATATAGACACCTCCAAGGGTGATGTCATGCCCTTCTAGAGTGATGTTGAGGCCCTTAGGTGGAACGATGGGCTTAAAAGGTAGGGATCTTGGCCTCCAATAGCCCCAGATGAATCCCACACGTGCCACTAGGCTCATGAATGCTTCCAAAACGAAAACCCTAGCTCTGCATGATGTCCAGGGTCATGACGGTGATGTCTTAGACCTTCAAGGGCCAACATTTATGTGGAAAAGAAATATCCCCCTGGGTCTAGGTCTGTTTAGGCATGGGATACAGTAATAATAGGGAAATGTAAGTCTTACTTGTGGGTTCCTTTGTAGAGGGCGAGTTGCACCTTGTCAGAAATACAATTGTTTCCTATCCCATTCATTGCCTTTTATTCTTAGATTTAGTTATTTTGATATTTTTTTGTTGTGCTTCAAGGGAAAAGTTGAGGGCCACTGTCCTAGATTGATGACCAGAGGTGACAATGTTATCCACAAACATTTCACGGAGATGAGAAGGTTGGCTCGTGATGAGACCCCCTTTCTCTTGGCTATGCCACCAAGAGCCACTACCCTGGTTTGGTGACTAGATAGGTGGTAGTGTCATGCCGCTACATGCCCATGGTCATAATATGCCGACTCATGATGAAACCTCCTATCCACCAACTAGTACCTTGAGTGTTTATTTATCTTATGGGTTCCCTTTTCTTACTAAGAAGATTTTTACTCCTTTCTCGGGAGTCCCTGGGCAAAGAATCTCAAAGGTTTCAATATTGGCTTTTAAATCTTTCTAGCTACTTTTACCCTATGGGCCTTTATCCCCTTCTTCCCAGAAGGCAAGGTATAACCCTTTCTAGTGTGGACAATCTCAATGCCCGAACAAAGGTGAGGGGAGGTGAGAGGAATAAAGATGGAAAGTGGTAAGCATGGAGGGAATGGTATATCACCTTTCATAGACCCACCCAGTGGCAACCCATCCTAAAGGGAGATCAACTTACTAGGGCACCATGTCACCCTTCCAGGTATAAACAAGTCAAATAACATAATTTCCAAGAAAACATTATGAAAAGAAGGATAATTTAATGAAACATATTCAAGTGCTTCAAGAATCAGAGTGACACATACCATGATACCTGGACTCATTACCTCATGGAGCAAGACTTACTGATACTTCAGGAACAGGCAGGTGGGATGGACACTGTTGCTACTGATAAATGGATTGAATTGAAGAAAAGAGGGGCCCTTCGGGGCCATACTCAAGTAATCCAGCTCTCGGTACTCCATGTATAGGACATGTGGGCCTTGAGATGTGATCTCGTTAGTTATCCCTAGGCTAGGGGATAACATCTGGCTCCAACTCGGGGACATGTGCTTACCGTAGAGTGCATGAGAACCTCATCATCTTTGGTATGACTTGTGCCTGCTAAATCTCAAAAAAATGTGTTAGTAATCCTTAGGGTGGTGATATCACCCCTTGTTCATATATGATAGAATAAAATAAAGAGCATATCTAATATAACATGTGATCATGAGCATACATATATATAGAATGAAAGAATACAATATGAAAATGAAACTACAACTATACTAATATCAAATGAAAATGGTATATACAATGGATGCAACTTCTTACCTACCTCTACTTACATGTTGGTCAAATGCTAGGTGAAGTCAAATAACCAGTGAAACCATCCTAGAAATATATCATAATACTTGCCTCTGTGCTTCATCATAAACCAAAAAAATGACAATTTAAGCACAAAAACAACATGAGTTAGAGCATGTATCATATCATAGGAAATTGTAAAGTATAACTCATGGAGGCAGGAGGGAGGGAAAAAATTATGCCAAGTTACACTTCTGGGAAAGTGTTCAATCCATCTAAAAAAGGGATCATGAAATATCAAAGGTTCAAAAGACTGACTCAAAGAGTCTGAAGGTTGACTACCTTGTATGTCATCAATCCCCAAAGTCCGAGAAGGGATGAACAAGAATCTAGAGGATGACTGACAATTTCTTAAGGGAAAGATGAAAGACTGAGATAACAAACTTCTTCTTAAGGTATTCAACCTACCCTTGAATTCTAAAAGAAGGCTTTTCCCCGGAGAAAACTCAAGACAAGGGACATGTTTTCCAACTACACCCTTAGTGATAGCGAGGTAAAGTAATCTAAGGGAGATGGAAGACCTTGTCACAAGTACACTGCTTTGGGTGAGCAATGTCCTCACCTTTATCAATATTTGAGTAACAACAATGGTTGATAATATTATTCATAGAATAAATATAAGTGCTCAAAGGAATACTCATCAAAATCCTCAAGGTATGAACAAAAATCACTAGGAGAACATAGAACTAGGTCACCCTTGGAGATGTCTGTAACTATATCATTTCCTTGTTGCCAAATGTCAAAATTAGTAGTGACATAATATGATAGTTGTAAAGGAAACATTTGGAAATAATCCTCAATGTCGTAAATAAGATCCTCATCATAACCAATTACATACCATTTACGTTTCCCAACATGTATGAACTCGTCAATATTATTAACCATGCCATTTCCTTCATCATAACATGAAGGGATTAAAGCATCCAAATGATCCTCTAACACTTATTTGCTTTCCAAATCAGAAAATAAGGCATCATCAACATCTTGGAAAGGGAAACAACTAACCATATTCACTTCTTCCTGTGCAGGAGTGTCGAAGATTTTCATAAATTCATCAAATGGAGGAGTAAGCATCAATGCCTCATCCTTGTGACTTGCTCTTACATCTTTAACTTCATAATATGGAGGGTCTAGCTCGTCCAAGGGTTCCCTTTCTTCTTCACCTTATGAATCATAGAATAAGGTATCATCAAAAACATGAAAATTAAAGTGACTAACCTCAGCCTCTTATTCTTGTGCAGGAGGAAAAGGATTTGGGATGGCCTCATCGGAGGGAGGAGCACACATTAATACTTAATCATCATGTTTAATATCTTCAGGCTCTCGCTCTTCAACTAGGTCCTCATTATCCCTACTAGAAGCATGAGTAAATTTTTGTTCTTCCCCATGGGATTGATAACCTTCATCAAGATCCCTCTCCTCAACCTTTTTTTGATCGATGTCTTGCTCCAAATATTTCAGGGTTTCATCAACAAAGGACTCAAGGAAATGTATTCTCTTGGGATTATATGGGGTATCTTTGGACTCATCAATATTGACTTCTGGAATAAAGGATTGTTCTTCCTTGGATGAAGAGATATCAATTTTGACTTCCATGTCCATGTCACAAGATTCTTTTATTTTTCTAGGAGCTTTGCCTCTGATAAGGAAACCCATTTGTCGTGTAAAGGATTTGGTGTAAATAAAGAGAAGAAATTTGTTTGAAGGGTGATAGCTTGCTGGGATCTGTTGTAGTATCCTCTCAAATTTATCATGAAATTCCCTAATAGTTTCATTCTCATTCTTCTTTATGTGTTTAATTCTTTGTAGTAACATGTCTGAATCCTTTTTGACATTCCATCTTCTGCAGAAAACTTCGTCTAGTTGATCCATAGATGTAATGCTAGCATTAGGGAGGCCATCATACCATATTCTAGAATCGCCATGAAGAGTAGTAGTGACAAGTTTCATTTCTAGGTATTCAACATCATCACTGATAGGGTGGAGTTGAAAGAAAGAAAAAAATTCACGCATATGGTCCTCAACATCCTTTTTATCACTACTAGTGAATTTTGGGAGCCATTTTTCATACCTCGGAGGAATTCGTCGAGGGTAACACAAAATTTTACTCATATCCAAGGGTTTAAAATCACATGGGTCCCATTGAGAAGATATGTTTGTCTTAATCATTCGTGGAGTCTCCAGATAATCCTTCTAAGGATTATCAAAGGGAAAAGAGGGAATCGTACTTAGTTGAGTCGTCGGGTAAGCTTCGTAAGATGAAGGCTTTGAGGGAAAGGCTTACTGAAAAAGTGTCGTTGAGGAATATTAACTCAATGTTCCTGGAAAACGACACCAAAAGTGTTATCGCACAATCTGTACTTTCCCAAATCTCCAGGCAAATGAGGCAATATTGGCGTAAAAATGGGGTGACCTATCACTATCACCTTAATAGGAAACCCCTTTCTGTTTAGGAGTATGTTATGTTTATCCCAAGGGAGACGTCCCTAGTGACCTAAAGGGCCGATGAAACTAAGACAATGATGCAATAATACCCCCCTCTCACATGTCACTCAAGTCAAAAGGTCTTTATGTCTTAAGAGATGAAGCAAATGTAATAATTGAAGTGTACCTTCCTAGAACAAGAAAACAAGCAAAAATATGGCAGTTTCAAGTACAAAATGATGTTAGTGCTTGAATAAGAGAAAGAACCTTTGAAATATGTGTTGGCTGATATAAAAATGCAGCAACATGAAAGTTTACAACAATACTAAGTATTTTATAACAACTGCAAGAAATATGCCTCAAAATTGCTTGAAAAGACAATGAAAATGTAGCTTTTACTAGGAAAAATGATAATCAATTGTCACAAGCAATTGCTGAAGTGTCTAGCTAGCATTAAAAGTCAGTTTTGCTGAAAATTTTCTGCAGTTAAATGGCTGTAGCAATATTTTGTAACAACAACAAATATATTAGTGATCTAGGCTAGGTTAGGGTTAGTTTTAGTTAGTAAAAGCTCATGAGAAGAGTGTTTGAGTGTTTAATTAGTCCTTCAATAGGAGAGAGGCTAGAAATAGTGCCTTATAGGGCTTATGGATTCAAGTGGATGACTTCTTCTAAGGATGCAAATCAATTTTTATAGTGCACAAAAGTCTAAGATGGAGAATGCATAGGAGGAGTAGTAACTTAAGTCCCCCTATGGATTTTCTTCAAGAAACAAGATACTAGGGTGTAGACAATTCCTTAACTTATTACCTTGCTCTCATTAGGCTTCTTATGGGATAAAAACTTAGGCAAAGACAACTATGTCAAAACCTTAGAGTGCTAAAAAACTAGGTCTATAGGGTTTCACTAGTCACTAGATCAATTCAATGAAACCTTGGCAAATAGAAAGTAAGAAAGTAGCAATTTAAGTTCCTTACTTCAAGCATTAAGTATACCATGCAATTTCATAATCTTGTATGAGTAAATAAAACCATACATAAACCATTCAATAGATGACAAAAATTCAGATTTTACCTACTTGCACCAAGAATAATCATGAAAATACCATGCAAGATCACCATAAAAGCTTCCAATATTGATCCAACTTGCAAAAATAAGCCTTATACAAGAGTGCGCTTCACAATTTCATCCAATATCCCTTAAGAGGGTGTAATTTTCAGAATTCTCCTATTGTGTGAGGAGTTTTGTTTTAAAAATGAGAGTTCTTTATGTTTATTTATACAAAACTAGCGACCTTTAATTAATTTTAGGTCAAAATAAGGCTGACCTGACAAATTTACATTAAAATTTAAATTTTACATAAATAAAATTAATTGGCATGTAGAGACACCTCCAAGGGTGACGTCATGCCCTTCTAGGGTGATTTCATGCCCTTCTAGGGTTAAGTTGAGTCCCTTCGGTGGAACGTTGGGCCTAAAAGGTAGGGCGCTTGGCCTCCAAACGCCCCAGATGAAGCCCACACATGCCACTAGGTTCATGAATGACTCCAAAATGAAAAACCTAGATCTAGATGACGTCCAGAGTCATGATGGTGATGTATTGGGCCTTCAAGGGCCAATGTCTATGTGGAAGAGAAAGATCCCCCTGGGTCTAGGTCTGTGAGGGTGCCTCCAAAGGCAACATCCTTATTTTTCTTGGTGCAAGTATTTAGTTTCTTCTTGCCCCTAGCTGGAGTTGCAACATCCATCTGTTGGATTTAAGCTCTCATGAAGGTCTGACCTAATCATTCCCTCACGTGTACCTGTCCACCATGCAAGGTCCTGGAGCACCATCAAGCACTCCCTCTAGGGGTTCATAAGTCACAGGGATCATAGCATTTAAATCACATTCAATAATTAAATTACCCAAAAATGTGGATCAAACCCCCCTTACCCGAGACAAATGCTCAAAGACGTTATGCAATTTGACAAGCTAGGTTTAGATAAGGTCTTAGGGTGTCCTATTGGGCTAACCTTCCTTAAGTTTGGGGTGTTTCCCAAGTGGGAAAAAATATAAGTCATGTAAGTGTATTAGGTGGCATGGGATGCTATAATAACAGGGAAATGTAAGTCTTACATGTGGGTGCCTTTGTAGAGGGAGAGTTGTACCTTGTCATAAATTCAATTGTTTCTTAGCCCATTCATTTCCTTTTATTCTTAGCTTTAGTTCTTTTGATCTTTTGATTTTTTGCTTCAAGGGAAAATTTGAGGGCCACTGTCTTGGCTTGATGACCAGAAGTGACAACATCCACAAACATTTCACGGAGATGAGAAGGCTGGCTCGTTATGAGACCCCCTTTCTCTTGGCTATTCCACCAAGATCCACTACCCTAGTTTGATGACCAAATAGGAGGTAATGTCATGCCACTACATGCCCATGGTCATAATAGTCTGGCTCATGATGAGACATCCTATCCATCAACTAGTACCTTGAGTGTTTATTTATCTTATGGGTTCCCTTTTCTTACTGAGAATATTTTTATTGCTTTCTTGGGAGTCCCTGGGTGAATCATATCAAAGGTTTCAATATTGGATTTTAAATCTTTCCAACTACTGTTACCCTATGGGCCTTTATTCCCTTCTTTCCACAAGGCAAGGTAGAACCCTTCCTAGTGTGGCCAATTCCAATCCTCAAACAAAGGTGAGGGGAGGTGAGAGGAATAAAGATGAAAAGTGGTAAGTATGGAGGGAACAAATGATGACATTTCATAGACCCACCCAGTGGCAACCCATTCTAAAGGGAGATCAAATTAGTAGGGAACCATGTCACCCTTCCAGGTATAAACAAGTCAAAGAGCATAATTTCCAAGCGAACATTATGAAATGAAGGAGAATTTAATGCAACATATTCAAGTGCTTCATGAATAAGAGTGACACATACCATGATACCCAGACTCATTACCTCATGGAGAAATACTTACTGCTACTTCAGGAACATGCTGGTGGGATGGACACTACTGCTGCTGTAAATGGACAGCACTGAAGAAAAGAGAGGCCCTCCGAGGTGATACTTAAGTCATATGGCTCTCGGTACTCCATGTCTAGGACCTGTGGGCCTTGAGACATGATTGTTAGAATATAATGGATGTGCTCGTTTTACCATCGACAATATCACTATTGTCACCCAACCATAGGCCAAATCCACCCTCAAAGCACCTTAACCTTGACATAGAATCATTCCGGAAGAGAACCCTAGGCTAGATAGCCAAACAAAGAGTAGCACACCTTTCTCCAAGGACAATGCACCAAACAAGTTCTGATCATATAGTCCAAATCATAACCAAGAGATAAGCCAAGCCAAAACTAAAATCTGCTAGCTATATCAGCTGCAACGACAACTCTCCTCCAAACTTGCGTACAAACTGGGAAACTGCAGTGTGCACAAGTGCTTCTTATGCAGTTCTAAGAATGTCTGCCAGAATGAAGACTGGCCTCCTTTATTTATACTAATTCTGGCTAACTGTCTGGGTCGAATTCTCATTCTGGGTACCTATTTACTCAATATATAATATTTATTCCGGCCGACTTCTTCTCTTGGAGACTAATAACCTAATATAAATTATCCTCTTGAGATGACTTGTCTTCTACGGTTATTAGCCAACTCATTAGGGTTTCTTCTTGCTTCCCGGGATATTCTATTCTCGTCAGGTTTACACATGGAGGTAAATACCTCCCACAACTACCACAATATCAACACTCCCTCCTAGCTAGGGAGGCATTGAAGACAATGGTCTTGAGCACAAACATACCATTGAATCAGTAGCATCATAATAGTCGTACATACTATCTCAATATTAGATCATGAGCACCATAATCACTATCAATATCATCAACTGCATCATCTCTCAAAACCATACTCCATCTGAGTGATCAAACATGATGCTAGATAAGTCACTCACTCCATAGAGTGACACAAGAACCATTATTCTAATCCAGACATATGTCCTAGAAGAGTAAATGTCCTGGATCATTTTCCGTCTGGGAAATCTCTATCCATTGATCATCCATCTAGCCGATAATCATTTCCAACACTGATGATAGTCTTCAAGGCAATCAAAACAATATCATTTAATAGAACACAACTGTGTCTATCCATAGTAGTACACAACTACAATCCAGTGGTACACTACCACACCAAGTAGCACACAGATACTTGATCAGTGACGTATAGTCACAATCAATGGAACACATCCACCACAGTAGCATACATCTACTGTCTAGAGACATACACTCTCCATAACAATCATTTGATATAAACCTGCACATAAAAACATTGTTATGATAAACATAGTTACCAACTTAATGAGAACTGTGACCTCAAAACAAGAACTCTAGCCCTTAAAACCCATATTTTTACGTAAAAAACATGAAAATCAACCCCCAAATCAAAAAGCGGTGCTATTGGTAGCACCAATTTTTTAAACGTGGTCAAAATTACAACATTTTTCGAACATGGCCTTCGAAACTCAGACAGTAGCTCAGAAAAAACCTTAAAATCAACACCTAAATCAAAAAGTGATGCTACGTAAAAAAATTGTTTTTTTTGTAAACATGAAAATCATAGTTATTTGCGACCTAATTGAAATTGTGATATTGACAAAAAAAACCTACCTATGTAAATAAACAACCCAAAATTGGACTCTAAATGGTCCCTTGAAAATTTATTTACAATTTTTATTTTTTATTTTTTTAATTTACATTAAAAAATAAATAAATAGAAAGAACAAAATCTTCACAAATAAATATTTTTTTTAAATGACCAAAAAACACATTTAAAAAATTATATTATAAATTCAATTAAAAAAATAAAAA
>SNQJ01S0071764.1:30069-41880 GCA_010110895.2 Picea sitchensis | reverse complement strand
TGGTATTAAATTTTGTAGTTTAAGTGTGTTAATTTGTTTTTTTTTAATATATATTCTTAATTGTTCTTTGTGTGTTTTAAACTTTTCTAAAATTTTTAGGCCATAAATTTGGTTTTTTACCTTTTTTTTGTTTTTGTTTTTTCTAGATTTAGCTTAGTTTATATATTTGTTTTGTTTTTTACTCTTTAGTTTTTTAAGTTTCTCTTTGATCTTTTTTATTATCTAAATTTGTTTATTTATTTATTTCGGTTCTTTTATTTTTCTTATTTTTTAATTTATATAAAAAAATTGAATTATATTTTTTTGTTAAATATTAAAAAATACTGTTATTTAACTACAATTTTTTCCATGTATTGAAGTAATGGTAAACAATGTGTTAATAATGATGTTTTCCACTATATTTTAAAAGTATGGAATAATAAATTAATTAATAAGACACAATTATATGAAAAATCGTAACTTCAAAAAAGTAAATGGTAAAAAATATTTTTAAGATTGAAAGAAGCATGGAAAAATGACTAAAAACACTATTGAATAAAAAAAAAAAATTGAAAAAATGAAAATAGATGAAAAATAAGCATTTAAAAAAAATGTGTAAACATTGTGGATTGAAAAATTTAAAATATCGAAAAACCACCTAAAAAGGCAGAGGGGTGCTACCGGTAGCACCATTTTTAAAACCGCGGTAAAAAATTGGACCCCCCCAAAAACGAGAACTCTGTAGAGTTCTCATTAAGTTGGTAACTATGTTGATATAAACTGAATCATCTGGGCCATTCTTCCACTCACATCTGTGAGATCTCAGAAGAGCATCTTCCCTCAGAAGGTAAAACATCAATGATGAGCTATCTGAACTATTATTCTCAAGAAAGGAAGAATAATTATCCCGATTTCTGAGCCTGGACCATTCCCCACCTTGGGCCATTCCTCCGACACTAAACAAAGTGCAACCTAGAGAGAATGAGTCTTCCCCAGGCATTGCCTGTCCCTAATTGTTGAACCTAGACCACTCTTCCGGCACTAAACAAAAGTGAAACATGGAGAGAATGGATTTTCCCTAAGGAATGACTATCTGGACCATTTCCTAAGGAAATGACTGTCCTACACCAACCTCCAAAACAGACCGTTCTTTGAAACTGCTCACAACTGTGAGCTTCGAAAGAATGTCTGTCCGGCGAGGCGGGCCAGTCTTCTTGAGTAACCCTCAAGAAGAGAGTCTGCCCTAGAATGTTAACCACAATGGGAAATTGTTTTCTATGGTACATCAACAATCCACTAAACCATTTTCATTATGAAAATGATCGTTCGATCTAGACCATTTTCCGAACTGGAAAAATGCCTGTTCGTCAGAAATCTCAAACCACTTTCTGAACTGGAAAGGAACTGCTCATCCTGGACCATTTTTCAAACTGAAAAATGACTGTCCATAAATCAATAATACATCAGTGCTCCGTCCCAACCTGGGAGTCATCTCTTCCTTTTTCAATAAGGAAGTCGTCTCCGTGAGCTCCAGCTTGAGTATGCACACTCTTTCATCTTGGACATAAGATTTACCAAAATTTCTTCTTATCTGCTCATCTATGGAGATATATATTGGAGAACCACTTTCTCTTTTTTGGACTACATCACGGAGAGTGTAATTCTTGATCTCAAATGTACTTCAGTCTTTTTGGAACACTGGTATTATCTGAAGGCTTCATATCAATCATTGTTGGATTCATCTTTTGTTTTTTGCTAGCTCATAACATCATGGAAATGGTCAAACTGGAACATATCCAAGTGGTACTTCTTCGACCATCATGAGAGTTTGTCATGGATTAAAGATCCATCATCCTGAGCTTCTAAGTAACCATTCTGATACAATATCTTTGTTATAGAAAGTCTTCACCATGCTTCTGCTATGCATTGGAGGTTCTCTCACCAAGTTGTCTTTATACAAGGGTCTCTTTCTGGTATACCTCAAAGCCTTGAGGTTGCTCTTCATACACTCTTTGTTCAATTGCTTTGGAGAACAATATTTGCATCCATCTGATGATATGATGGCTTATCCAGAGGTATGTCTGGTTTACTAGAACGAACAATCATCATAGTCATCTCCCTCCATCTGGGAGAACCTCTAGTTCTAGATCTCATAATGATTTCATTCATAAGTCTTCCATACACTGTTCTTCATCACAACTTTTAGTTCCTCTGCTTGATTGTTTTTAGTGAGTTCATATCAGGCTGGTAGTCTTGTGATTCTCGATACAATGACTGGTTGTTCTGGATTCTCTTTCTTTCTTGGAATCTTCATGTTCTTCCTAATGTTTTTCCTTTATCTCTTGGGTCCATGGAGTTTTCTATAGATTCCATGCTCTGAGGGCTCCAACTTCTTCCTTTCATCATAGGATCATGGATGTGGATGGACAACCAGGGATACTTTAAGGCTTCTTTTCGAATAGGACTTCTTCTAAAGTCAAGATGGACACGTGATGCTTTTCATGGCTGCTACCATGGATATATAATTCATCATCTTCGATGGATCATAGGATTAGCTCCCTCCTAATCCTTGCTTCATGTATGAGTGCATGTTTTTCTTTTGGAAGTATATAATCAACTCCCTCCATCTAACATAATCCGCACTTCCATCTGCATCTTTATTGCCTTCTACAAGGTGTCCAATTTCTTCTTGATTGTTGACTTCTTTCTGTCTTTACTTCTTCTAGGTTTCTTCAAGATTGATTCTGATTTCGTCTTATCTTGCAACTGTTACTTATGTAATAACTCCCACATGAATTTCTATCAGGGGTTGTTGATGTACTTCATCCTTTCATGTGTATTGTCTGACTTGTAGTCATAGTGATAGAAATCCTTATCTTATTTTTCTTCCATAGGTAAGTTTCTCTTGGAACATATTATCTTCTAGGAAAATAGATATGCAAGATATGTACAGAAAACATGGTATATACAAGAACTATGAAGAGTATTGTTACCTTTAGAAGAAGAAGTCTCTTTCATCTTGCTTAGTCTTCTTTGTAGGTTCCCTTTCTTCGACAACTGATGCTTCATGTTTCTCCTTCCTTTTCTTTAGCTCGGGACAATGATTCTTGTAGTGACCGTATTTTTGACAGTTGAAGCATTGTATTTCTGACATATATTTCTCTTGATTTGGCTTCTTCCTTGAGCCAAAATTCCTTTTGTTCCTGAAATTATTGAATCTTGTTGTGAAGGCTTGATCATCATACTTATTTTGGGGTTTCTGTTTTGCACTGATCCTTGATTCTTCTTGAGCACAACAAGTCCAAATTTATTCGAATGTAGGATACTCCTTCCTTGTGCTCATGCTTGCGGAAAATGCATTCCATGTCTTGGGAAGACCATTGAGTACTATGTTTACCAATTCCTTCTCTGCAATGATCTCTTCAATAGCTTGTAGTTGATCTCTTAACTGAGAGATTCTCACAAAGTATGATGTTATGCTATCATCATCATTCATCTTCATGTCACGGAGCTCATTCTTCAGACTCATTACTTGTCCAATGTTTCTGACTGAGAAGAGGTTTGTTAGGGCACCGTACATCTTCTTCGATGAGTCTAGATGGGAGATGTAGGGTATCAAGTGGTATTTTATGGAGTCCACTATGATACTCATGGCATTGATGCCACTGTCTTTGAACTTCTCCATAACTGCAACGTTCTGCGGTTCCTTCTCTTTTCCTTCTTCAAACTCTGGTTCCACGATCTTTCCTTTCATGATATCCAGTACTTTATTCTTGGCAAGGATGAGGTCAATCCTTGTCTTCCACGCTCTGAAGTTAGAAGCTCCATCTAACTTGTTTTCTGACTTCATAGAGTAAGTCATGGATGCTTTGACTTGGTCAACCTATATTTGACCAGAAACTCAAACTTGACGTCTTGGCTTGCTGAGAGTACGAGGAGATGCACTAGGCTAGGGCACACTGGTTTATCTAGAAATTAGGTCAATCCCTTCACTTAAGGTGCCTCAACGAGAGGATTAGGGTTTCTGCAACTGCACTTGCTAGTAACCCTAGCGACAGTGCTTTGGTCACTGCTCCTGCTAGAAACCCTAGCAATAGTTCTTCAATGAGCTCAATATCCTTATGGCTATGCTCCCTTCCAGTGGTTAGACTGAATTAAGGAGGAGTGGGTCCATAACCTATTAGAATATAATGGATGTGATCGTTTACCATCGCCAATATCACTATTGTCACCCAACCATAGGCTGAAGCCACCCTTAGAGCACCTTAACCTTGACAAAGAATCATTCCGGAAGCAAACCCTAGGCTAGATAGACAAACAAAGGGTAGCACACCTTTCTCCAAGGATAGTGCACCAAACAAGAGCTTATCGGATAGTCCAAACCATAACCAAGAGATAATCCAAGCCAAAATCGAAATCTGCTAGCTGTATCAGCTGCAACGACAACTCTCCTCCAAACTTGCGCACAAACTGGGCAACTGCAGTGCGCACAAGTGTTGCTTCTGCAGTTCTGAGAATGCCTTCCAGAATGAAGACTGGCCTCCTGTAGTTATACTAATTCTGGCTAACTGCCTAGGTCGACTTCTCATTCTGGGTACCTATTTACTCAGTATATAATATTTCTTCTAGCCAACTTCTTCTCTTGGAGACTAATAACCTAATATAAATTATCCTATTGAGTTGACTTGTCTTTTAGGGTTATTATCCAACTCATTAGGGTTTCTTCTTGCTTCCCAGCATATTCTATTCTTGCCAGGTTTACACGTGGAGGTAAATACCTCCCGCAACTACCACAATATCAATAGTGATCTCCTTAGTTATCCCTAGGGTAGGGGATAACATGTACTTGTGTTGGTTTTGAATGAAAATGTTAAACACCAAGCCAATTTGGTCATTGATATCCTCAATGAAGTTAAAAGTAAGAAATCAAGAATACATGCAGAAATGACATCCCACTCACTTGGAGTTTGACCATTTTTTTTCTAGAAATGGTATCAGTTGGAGTTTTACCAAATGTTTTTAATAAACCATTTTAGCCTCTCTTTGTTGAATCTATAATTCTAGGGCCAATCTTTTCATACATCCCTCAAACTCTTCTGACCAAATGACGCTTCCTCCTCACATTCCTACAAATATGAGATGTGAAGGTGGAAACATGAATACTCAGTTTTTGCTTCCTACACACCACCTAGTAACTCCCAACTTAGCTTGAATGGAACATGTTGGAAAAATAATTCCTATATTCAAGGAAATCATTCCATTGATAATTTTTAGTACTATTTCAACATTGCATTTAACTATGCCAAAATCCCTTAGGGAATTTGTGATTGTTGTAGTCGTTTTTGCAAGTTGGGGTTCAAAGCCTATTCATCGTAGAGCCTTGGGATAAATTTGTTATTAGAAATTGTTGATGGTTTCCCTTATACTTTCTTAATATTTTTCATCATGGGGTTGCACCATCACAAGTGATGGATGGAAATATAATAAGAACAAGACCTTAATAAATCTAGGAACAAAACCCTAATAAATTTCCTTGCATCTTATGCAAAGGGAATACTGCTTATCCAATTAGTGAATTCCTTGGAACAAAATTAAGAATGCCCAACTAATATGTGAATTGATGGAGGAATTTATTCAAGAGGTGGGAACACATGTTATACAAATTGTTACGGACAATGCAATGCTTTATATGGTTGTTAGAAAACATTTTGAGCTTAGCCACCATTCCATATCTAGATATCAATTTGCTGCACATTGCATAAATATAATTCTCGAAGACATCGATGAAATTGATTAGATACAAGAGGTTATGGATATGGTGAAATTGATAAACCAAATACATTTTCAATCACATAAATATTCTTAGCACCATGATATAATGCACTAAAGAAAGGAACTTATTCATCTTGCAGTAATCACATTTGTAACAATATTTTTCTCCTTACAATATGTTCCTGAACAAAAGATTAATATCAAAATGTTTTTGGGCTTCGAGTGGTTGAGATTTGGACATAGAAAAACCATCAAAATTTCCCTTATGTTTAATGATGTTTTTTGGAAACACATTGAAGAGATCATTGATGTGATGAAGTCACTTGTCAAATTGATAAGAAACTTAAATTTTTTCAATGTTCGAACTTCATTTCATTTTCAAATTTCATTTATTTCAAAATTTGAATGTATGGCAATTGGATTTGAACTTTCGAGATGGTTGATGGTGACAAACCCTTCCACTAGTTACATTGTTGATAGTGACAAACCCTTCCACTAGTTACATTTACTAGTGATGGAACTCACCAAAGAGGCCATCAAAAAACGATATGAGTATGAGGAGGATAAATATATTCCTCTTTGGGATATTATTGATGATGGTTGGGACAATTAGCTACATCCCCCTACATTTTGTTGCCTATTTTTTTTCAATTCGATGTATTTCTATGATAAGGATATATTTGATGAGAATAGGGTGGTCAATTGAGGGTTTGTGATGCACATTGAAAGAAAGAAAACATCACATCATGTAACCAAAATGATTATAAGGCACAACAAATTTGTCTGTGTATGTCAATGTTATTTTTGAAAGGAAGAATATATTGCAAGGTACCCTTGAAGGCTTGATTAATTCATTAATTATTTATTTTATTAAATCTTATTATTTGTTGTTGTCTTGGTCTCTACAATTGAACCATTTCCACTTCCAAGGTCTTTAGGTATGCCACTCACTAGGTCTTTTGATATGCCACCTTTGGCATGTCATACATATTATTACTTAGTGGCACAACAAAGTCTTGTGTGCTACATAGTTTTTGTTTATTTAAGAGATAAGTAGTTAAAGTTGACTTTATTAAATAACACTAGATTTATCCTTTGTTAAAACTAATTAAAGACATTGCTAGATAAATAAAGGATATGAAATTTGTTGAGAACAAAAGTTTTCCATGCTCTTTTTCCTTTGATTCTCATTTTCTCTATGCGTTTTATCATTTGGTATTAGAGACTTTGATCAAGCCTTTATTTGCACCCAAATTCTTGTTTCTTTATTCCACCTAACCACCTAGATTTCATTTTGTTTGATCATTGGGTTTTCTTAAGGCTTTCTCCTCCACCCAAGTCACTTTTATTTTTGGTATCATTCCTTTGGCTCCCACACCAAACTAGCAGCCTCTTGCACACTCACTTTGGGTTATGTTTTGAGGTTTTCACTTCCACTTGGACCTCTTCAATGCTCTCTTTAGGCCCAATGAATTTTGTTCTTGAGACTTCATGGCCCCATGCCACGATTCAATTCCATAAGACATCGAGGCACCTCATTCCTAAATCACACCCAAGATACTATAGGGTTTCACATAAATCATGTGCTCCTAGTGTGTGGTTTAGTCCCTCGATTTTCACTTGGATGCACATATCTACCTCCCTAAATATGTCAACCTCATGTAGGGAGAAATGGTCAACTCATGGATTTTCATCCCACTATGTATTTTAGGGCTTTCCCTAATATGACATAAGCTACATGCTTGAAATTCGTTGGGATCCAATTGGAAGGAAATTGGTAACATAATGGTGGTAGAGGCATATGAAAGATTTTGAGTTGTATATTCAACTTAATGACAATGAGTTTGATGGCTCTACATTTGGTCAGTTCACATCTTGGGATGCCTTTTTTCAGGGCATCCATTGTCGATTCTATCCTCCTAGGTACTAACATAAATTAATGATCCATTGGTTCTAGCCAAGGAAAAATCCAAGTCAGTCAATTCAACAATTCATTGATCTCTTTATGACATTGTAGATATAGCTACAAATTGCAGAGAATGAATATGTACTCAGTTTGAAATTTAATTCTAGTTTATAAGTTTTTTTTATACATGAAGTAACCTTATTTGGGAGAATCAAACTAGGTGCAATGTTTTTCAAAGCCTTCGTTGTGGGGTGTAAGTTGGAAAAATGACCCCATTTCCATTATCTTGCTCCTTGCCCCAACTCGCCTTGAATTTCCCCCAGTCCCTCCCATCAACCTTTTTATTAGGATATTTAGACACTTAGGAGTTAGTTAAGATCTACTTGGTGATGCAGGAGCATCACTCCAAGCCAGCCATGCACCAGCCAACCAGCCAGCCAGCCAGCACAACACACATTTAATGAAGAAGGAGAGGTGTAGCCCTCTCGTTTCAAATTTTGAATTTGAAATTTGTATTAAATATTTGTAAGGTTGGTAGAGCCAAAGCTGTGCCTTTGAGAAGGTTGTAGTTAAAGAAGGCCTTTAATGGTTGTAAGGCTGGAACTAGCTCTGATCTGGATTAGACAGCCCATTCAATGTAAAGTTAATGTAATTGAATAGGGTTGGTGAGGATGGAGGGAAGAGATCGAAGAACCCCCTCATGTAAAAGATCCTTTGTATGTAGGATGGGGGAGTAGTAGTTGGGTAAGTCGAGTAGAGAAGAGAAGAGAGGAGAGCCGAGACTCTGTTGCAGTCCGAGCTCAAACACATTGTAAAGAGGCATTTTCAGATTAATACAATCAGAGCAGTGTTTCCTGCATGTTATTATGTGTATGATGAATGTCTTCATGTGTGTGTATTTATATGTTGTATATGTATGATTAAGTGTGCATTTACAGGGACAGATAGATTTTCCTATCTCTGGGTTCTTTGATTTCAGGTTTGGGGTTCTTTGAGGCTTCATGCCAAGAGGGTGTGACAGAACGTTGTGGGTTCTGAAAGCTAGTGCATAGATGCACTCCTAAATTCTGCAGAATTTGGGCAAGGACGTGCCAGGAGGGTGCACCAGCTGAAGTCACTGACTCAAGGAGAATCCTCAAGGTTGCTAAATACCTTCAAGGTAAGACTGTGCAGAATAGAGCATAGGATAGACCAGAATCATTGAGGGATTCTGTAGAAGCTCTGCCAAGAAGGCATTGAGCAGGTGCATAGAAGGCACAAAGAAGACATAATTTCTGAGAATTCTGTAAGGCTCTGCCAAGAGGGCATCAAGCGAATGCACAGGAAGACACAGAGAGAGGAGAGAAATAATTTATGAGGGATTCTGTGGAAGATCTGCCAGGAGGGCATTGAGCAGGTGCAAAGATTGCACAGGAGAACTCTGTTTCGAGTTCAGGAAGAGGACAGACAAAACTTTTGAAGATTCTGGAAGCTTTGTCAGGAGGGTATTGAGCAAGTGCAGAGAGCACAGAAAGAACTATTGTTTAAGTTCAGAGAGAAGAGAAGTGTCACAGGAAGACACTTATAGAGTTACTGAACACTCTGTGAAGAGTGGCTATGCAAGGTGTGCATCGAGTAGAAGAACACCAGGAGGGAGAGAAGCATTTATTTTCAAGAAATACTTCAGATCTGAGTTTAGTGAAATCTCAGTAGCACAGGGAACGTGTGCAGGAAGAACTTGTTTCAAGTTCTCAAGCTTAGGACAGATAAAACCTTTGTGTGTAGAGACTCTGCAAGGAGTGCAGAAGTCAGGAAACCCTTTGATGTTTCAGAGACAGAAAGCTCAGGAGGAAGAGTTCCTTTGCGCATAGAGAAATAACTGTAAGGAGCGTAGAGGTAGAGAAACCCTTTGGAGGGTTCAGAGTTTGATAAATCTCAGGAGGGATAGTGTTTTCAGAAAACAAGCGAGGTCCAAACCCATCAGGCTTGTAGAGGAAGCAAAGGTTGAGGCCTTTGAGATTTCAGAAAATATTCCCAGGAGAAGGAAGAAAACATGTGCTCAGAAAGGAGCTACAACTGCCATCAGATTTGGGTGCACGGACCGATAGCCATCGGATCTAGGAGGAGTTGCACGAGGTTTAATCCTCGTATGCAAAGGAGAGGAGTCGCTAGATCATTTCGACATTTCAGGGTTCGGCATTTCGGAAATCCCGATGACAAGAGACCAGGGCACTTCACGGTGAAAACCTCGAAGTCATGAAATGTGACCTACCTTTAGAGCAGAACTTCGACATTTCGGCTATTCGAAGTTCGGAAGGTAGAGGAGGCAGAGATTTTGGTACCGAGAGTTTCAAACTCCCAGTACGTGAAACAGTGAAAGAATCATGACCTTCCACTTTAGAGGACACGTGGCAGAGATCCGAACACATCGGGGTTTTTGATTCCAGGGGATTGAGGACCAAGAGTTCGGTTGCGGAGGATTCACGAAATCGTGAATCCTAAAGTCTCGAAAAGTGCATACAGGTGAGGTTTCAGGGAAATACCCGAAAGGGAATTTCGGTATTTCGGCTACCAGAAGATGCAGCGGTGAGAGTTTGGAACTCTTGACCCATGAGGTCCTGAAAGGATCTAAGCCGTTGGATCAGGGAGGCTCACAGCCGTTGATCTTTCTCAGGAGAAGGAGGACTGGAGTTTTGGGATTTCGGTACTTCAGTATTTTGGATACCGGAAGTACGAGAGGACAAAGGAATTGTTGCGTTGGGATTCACGAAGTTTTGAAACATGAATTCCCGAAAGCATAGCGAGGAATAGTGCCAGGTCACGAAGACATAATTAGATTTTGGCATACCGAGGATTGGGATTTCAGAAGTCCTGAGGACAAGGAGTCGGGCAACTTGACGGTGAAACTCCCGAAGTCGCAAAACATGACGTATTGTTGAGTGGAGCTGCGGTCTCAAGATTTCATATTTCGGCATACCGGGGTTTGGCATTTCAGGAATCCTGAAGACAAGGTATCATAGCATTTCGACGTTGGAAACCCTGAAGTTCCAAAAGAAGGACTGTGATCATGGAGGACACAGTTAGAAAGACCGAGATTTTGGTATTTTGACATTTCGGGTTTCGGAGGATCGAGGAGCTAGAACTCTCGACATCTGGGTTCACGAAATCGTGAAACCCGAAAATCCTTTTCGGCAAAGGGTCGTGGTCATATCTTGAAGGCCAGAGGAAGGTCATTGTTGGTGGCCATGTGGAGGTGAAATCTCATGCCCGATGCATATTTGTGTAGGTGGGGTTTTCAAGGAAGGACCTGTGGATAGAATTTGTTAAGGGTTTCTGAGTAAGAGCCTGAAGAGCTATTTCGACTCATTGGAGGAATTCAAAATGATCCTGTAGCGGACTCTGGCCCGAGGGTCGGGGGGGCTGCGTCATTTTTGGTATCAGAGATACTCTCTATTTGTATATTGCAGGAAGAGGAAGCGAGAGGAGAAAGAGTAGTCTGATACACATCAGTTTGGTATCAAAGGAAGGTAGAGTATTGAGACTCTATGGTGATTGATCGCAGGTACGCAACAGTCAAGAAGACAGTCAGGAGGACTGTAGGGGATGATGGAAGCACTCAGGGTTGTAGAGTGATAACAGCATATTTTCCAGGAGGGAAAATTGAAGGCATAAATATGGCTAATGAAGGCCATGCACGCGGTGGAAAGAAGATCCATCAGCAGCCAAGCAAAGATGAGATGGATAAAGAGCTCGCCGAGATCAGAGTGAGGATGGAGGAACTTGCACTGTGGATGCAAAGCCGCATTGGGTATATGAATGGCCCATGAAAGCGAAGGTGAGATGGTCGATTCAGAAATTGTTGGCCAGAAGACAGTGGAGACTATTGAGAGGGTGGTTGAGGCATGTTGAAGACCTCAATGAACCAAAGGAGAAAGTGGTTCATGTTTGTGAGCCACAGGCTAGGAGAAATATTAGTGATGAGGATGAACTGAGATCATTGGAAGATCTCAGAGACTGACAAGATGGCAGAATAGAAATTTCCAATTGCCAAGTGGGTAATGAGGTGAGATCACTGCGGGGTCTCATAGACTGGCAAGAGGGTAGGATTGGAAATTCAAATTTCCAGGTGGGTAATAAGATGAGATCCGAGGATCTCATAGATTGCCAGGGGGCAG
>SNQJ01S0071764.1:3677-20935 GCA_010110895.2 Picea sitchensis | reverse complement strand
TATTGTGTCACTATTGTAAATCCTTCAATCTTATCCCAAGTTGTTCTTAAGGAGGGATGTTAGGATATTTAGACACTTAGGAGTTAGTTAAGATCTACTTGGTCTAATGTGTCGTTAGGTAAAAGTGTGTTTCTTTAGTATGCATTAGTATGCATTTGTAGTTAGGAAATCTGATGGTCATGATATGTTCCCGACATAGAGTGATCTGACAGTTCATACTCTCCTTGATCTTAACGACCATTGATCCGTGGCTTAACACCTGATTGGTCCATGATCTCTATTTAAAGAGCATGGAGGGTCATTTTACGGATGATCGATTGTGAAAAACTCTCTTGTAAAATCTCTCTATAATCTTTTTCTTTGCATTAATAAACTGCTCCAAGTGGCCGCGTTGGTCGGGGCCATGGATGTTTCCCTGTAGGGGTTTTACCACGTGAAAACATCAGTGTGTTGATCTTTGATATGGTTATGTGAGTGGTTAGTGAAGGTGTTCGTCCTCTATTGGAATACCTGTGTTGTTGAACACTTTTATTGTTTACGGTTTTTCCCCCTCATCTCATTCTAGCATGTGGTGTTACTATCATAAGACCCAATGCCATTCTTATGTAGAATGTTAGGTGCTTCAACAACAAGACACCACCAAGGCCTTATACATAGACCACCAATTTGCATCCTCATCAATTTTATCCTCGTTGTTGGAGCCTACTTCCAATGATGATGTTATTTCACTGTCAAAATCTACCTCTTCTGATCCCATGATGATCATAATGAATCATGATTAATCTACCCCTGCTCATGAAATTTTATTTACCAACAATTTTCAGAGTAAGGATCAAATTTTCGTTGATTCTTGATAATGGAAAGTAGAAGAACCTGCTTTCCCATGCGTTAGTCACCTCTCTTGAAATTCCAACCACTTCCCACCCCCCCCCTTATCACCTTAGTTGGGTTAAAAATGAAGGACCTCCTTTGCCGGTAGATAAACACTATGCCATTACCTTTTCCATTGGCTCTTTTTTCAACATCATTGAATGTGATGTGACCCTCCTTATTTTTTTGATTTAATTTTGGGGATACCTTATCAATATCAACATAACACTCTCTATTATTCTCGTTTCAATACTTATAAACCCCACAAAGATGAAAAAACCTATGATCTCAAATATTCTGATGTACCTCTCCTCCCACTCATTTTCAACAATGTTGTTGTGCATCAACATTCACAAATGCCTCTCCCTTTGTGTAATCCATATTGTGAAACCCAATAACAATTTCCACCCCCCTTCGACCAACATGCAACAATTACTTGAGGATTTTTATGATGTCTTTCATCCTTTCATAGGGATTCCTCCTACCCATCCTATATAGTGATGCATTGACTTAACTCATGGGGTTTCTCTTCTGAACACCATCATCTATAAATTATCATCCCTTGAAGTGTTCAAAGTGGAATGCCATATTCAAGGCCTCCTTGAGTCCAATGATATCCAAGATACTTCTTCACCTTGTGGATCATTTCCTTCATTATTCCTAAGAATGAAGAACATGAGTAGTGCTTTGTTGGACCAACTTAAGGGTGTAAAATAATTTACTAAGGTTGATTTGACTATAAACTATTATCAGGGGTAGACGAATCCTTGTGACATTGGAAAATTTCCTTCAAGACCAAGTCTAATTTGTATGAATGGATGGTGATGCCATTTGGCATTACCAACACTCTTGCTACCTTCATGCAACTCATTCATAATTTTTTCTATCCTCATCTTGGATGCTTTATTGTGGTGTATCTTGATGATATTCTCATTTTTATCCAAACTTATGAAGAACACCTACAATATGTGCACTTGGTGTTGGAAATCCTTCAAACCCACAAGCATTAGGCAATTAAGTGAAAAAGGCCTTATTTTGGTTAGAGCTCCATTGTAGATTTTAACCTTGAACAATATTTACTGCAAACAAATTTTCAGTAAAAGAACAAAAAATATACAATGACAAATACAAACATTACACACATATGTTTCCCCTAGAAACCCAAACCGGGAAAACCAACATATCCTATATTCATTCATTGTGATACATTGTTTACAATACAATATACATATAGGAGCCAACGACATCCAAAACCCTAACCCAATGAACTGGATTAGTCAAAAAACCTAATTCCTTAACTGAAAATAGAAAACCATCGACAAAAACCATGTGCTGAAAAACCGCCCAACAATGGACATGAAAATCGAGGCAACACAAAAAACGAGGCAACACAAAAAACGAGGCAAAAATGTGACACGTTTCCCGAGGATTTTTTTTTTCTCGGAGGTGCTACCACTGAACCCCTGCGCAAGGGGATTTCCCCCCCCTACACCCCCCAAGGGGGGGCCTAGATGCCCCCCCTAAAATCCTCCTACGCACTTGGCGCAACACAGACACTACTACTCATACAAAGAATATAACACATACCCAACATCCATTCACTAACTAGGATTTTCTATTTTGATTAAATTGGGGTACATGCCAACCCTACCAAAGTCCAAGCACTTATGGATTGACCAATCCCCTCCACTATTGTTTCCTTGAAGAATTTTCTTGGATGCATGAATTCTTATTAGCAATTTATCCCTAATTTTTCTCACATTGCTTTCTCCCTACATCAACTCTCTAATCAATGTGTGTTTACCTGGACCACACCAATAGAGAAAGGGTTTCATAGACTAAAATAAATGCTATGTTCTGAGCCAAATCTGCATCTTTCTAATTTGCAACAATCCTTTGAGATTGAGATTGATGCTTCACAATATGCTATTGACACCATATTAAAACAGGGAGACCACCCGACGACCTATCACTTTGATATTTTGATAGATGCTAAGATGGAGTACAAAAACTTTGATACATAATTTTATACTCTTGTGCAAGCCTTGAACTAATTGTTCCATTACATTATGGGTAAGGAAACAATTTTGTGCATTGATCATCATTCCTTGATTCTTTAGAATTCTTAGTGTAAAATTCAAGAGCAACACCATCTTAAATGGGCCTTGTTATCCCCATTTCGTGGGATAACTAAGGAGATTATGTCTCAAGCCTCTTAGGTTAAAAATATCGAGTGCCTAGAGATTACATGACCAACAGTGTCCACTTGCATAGATGGAGACCCTTTTCACCACCAAATAGGTTGGGATTTTCAGGATGACATACACCACACCCGTTGTCTTCCGGAAGGAAATGGGCCTTGCTCCATAAGGTACAAGTCAGGTATTATGGTGAATTCCATTTCAATATTTGAGGCATTTGAGTATGTTGTATTTTAGACTGATTTAGATTTCATGGCATATCCTTGGAAATTATTCATTTTTCCTTATTTCACCTTGGTGGATGACATTGTTCCCTAGTAAGTGGTATTTCCTTGGGATGGGTTTTCTATTAGAAATTCCCTTGAAGAGCCATCATACCGTTCCTGATCATACTTACCACTATTCATCACTTAAAACCTCCAATTTCCTTATCTCTTGGGATTTTAGGGTGTATTGACCCAAGAAGGGGTTGCCCCTCATTCTATTGGAAGAAGGGGGTGAAGGCCCAGAGGGATTGATGTTGGGTAACATATAAAATCCTACTTATAAACCTTCCATATGCTTTGCTCAAGGATCACCCAAGAAATCAATGAAACACTTATCTATGAGAAAAGGGGGACCTCCAAGAATAATGATTATGAATGCTTAAAGGGTTAGTTGGAGGGTCAGATGTCTCATCACGAGATGACCTATCATGATCATGGATATCTAGTGGTATGAAATTACCATCATCTGGTCACCAAGCTAGGGTAATGGCTCTCAATTGCATGGCTGAGAGAAAGGGGGTCTGATCATGAGCCAATCTTCTCATTTCCGCTAGGTGTTTGTGAGTGACACTGTCATTATTTGGACACCATGCTAGGACCGTGGCATTCAACTTGTCCTTAAATTATGAAAGAAACAAATAATGGAAAAACAATAGGCTTGGAAAAATTGCATCGCAAATGAAGGTGCCACACACCCTCTACAAAGGCACCCATGAATGAGACACTACAACCCATTGTATTTCATAAACCCCATGCCCATTAAGTCTTAATACTTAACCACTTCATCCAATTTACATGGATTCGAGAGGGATCACTTGGGAAACACTCCTTGACCTAGGGAAAGATATACCCAATATGACACCTCGTCAACCCTCCCATATCCAAGCTTGACAAGTCGCATAATGTCTTTGACCACTTAATTGTTTGACAATGTAATCGTTGATGCACATGCTTAGGTGGCTCATTTATTGACTCTAATTACTTATCATGATATTTAGACTTGAGATACTTGGAGGGCGTGATTATTTGTCTTTGCAGGACCTGGTTGGTGGACATTTTTGGAGGAACAAGCCTAGCTTGGGATGCCATGGGGCTTGAATCCTACATGTGGATGCCAAGGGCCTGCATTCTAAATGAGAGAGACATACCTTCATAGGCCTAGAAGAAATTGTGGATGAAATAACCTATCCATCACATGCCAAACAATTTTCCTAGGAGAGGAAAAATTCACCTTTGGAGGCATGACGTCATCTAGGAGGGATATGGTTTGGTGGTGAATTTGTTATTCATTGACACAAGGAATTTTTGAGGAGAATGAGGCTTTGACCATGAAGAAATGACTTGGATGATTCACATGTGGCTTTCGGAAGCCTAACTACACTTCTCCAAAACCAATGACTTGCTCCTAGTGTCAAAATGTCCCCTAAAGAGGTGACATCACCTTAAGTTAGGGTTTCTTTTTGTGTAAAAGTAAATTTTAAGTGAATTGTTTAATATTATTTGTCTAAAGGGGAAATATTTGGGTTGTTGAACCCTAATATTATGTGGACAAACTATTTTGGAGACATTTTTTATAAATAGAGATCATAATATCTCATTTTAAGACATAACTCTCCCATCTTGGAGAGATACTTGGACTGAAATTTTTTCTATCTTTACCTATTTCTCTCTTTTTCTCTTGTGTATGTATGCTTTCTTCGTTATTTGGTTGATGGAAGTGATCCACTAGCCTTGGAAGGCTCTTATTTTATATTGTGGTGGTTTATCTTAGCATTTTCTTTGAAGTTGTAAGGATTTTTTGCATTGTGTTATCGTTTTGTTTCAAGAAAAGGTTATTTTTCTAGAGATAGGTGATAAATATAAGGGAATACACCCCCACCATATCCTCCATCACTTTATGCTTAAATTGTATTGGTTTAACAAGGTTTTTCTTAGAGAAGTATAAGTGCATACACCCTCTTAGCCTAAACCCTAGCTAGGGATACTTTCCTTGGGGAGTAAGAGGATTTACACCCCCAAGGAGGTAGTACCTATAGCTTATTTTTTTCTTGAATCCATTAAACCAATCATTAAAGTCACTAGTCATCACTTGTTTCATTGGAGATATAAAATTGTTGCTTTGGGAAATGTGAAATTTTGTGATTTTGAAGTTGTTCCTAGTGGAATCAAATCTATGCTATAAATGATTTCTTGAGCTGTTAGGGAATTTCATCTATCCAAGTATTTCTTGATGTTGTTACAAATTTAAAATACAACCACTAGGGCTCCAAAAAACCCTAACCAACCTCTTCAATAATGCCTAATTTAACCATTGAAAATTGCCTAAAATCGGCCCACATAATCTATTGAGTACAATGCATCTTTTGGAAAGTTTTGAGCACGTTTTAGTGGTTAAATATCTTGCTCTAATAACAATTTTGTTAGAGCCATAAGGTTGATAAATATCATTGCACTTAAATTTTTATGACAACCTTGTGTTTTGTGCTAAAGTCTTGTACTATCATTATAGAGATTAACTAGTGTTTACTAGCTTGTCTTTTGCTTATTCAATTGGAATTTTAACACTTATATTGCAACCCTTATTATATCTTATGTGCTGATATATATTAATTAATTATTTATGCAATTAGGAACAACAAGCCTAACTTTCTTGTCCACCTAACATTACTACAGAAAGTGTGGCTTTTCTTGTGTCTCAGGCAGGTACAAACACCCTTTGCAGGAATCCAAAGACTTGGAAACCTTAAACCACACGAAGATGAGTCATCAAAGCCACATTTCCTCTTCCATCACTAACCTTTAGGGGTATACCTCTATTCTTTCCCTTCCATCCATCTCAATCCCCCAAGGGTCATTGGGATCGCCTCCCTAGAGTGACCTAGTCATCCTCAAAGTGCGAGACCTATATCGAGGTGACATTAGGTATAGTGTCCTTTAGTCATTGTCAATTTGGTGGTTGGGTTTGGATTTTCCCAACCTACACCTTGTGCGATAAATTTTTTGTGCCGTTTTGGGGGAGGATTGTGAATCCTCTTCATTCCCTAATGACACTTTTGCAAGCTTCCCTCCCAAATCCTCTATCCCTTAGCTTGCCCAGTGACTACATTGAAGAACACTCCCTTTTCCACCCTTGATAAGTTTCCCTTGAAGCTTGTCTGGCGACTCCACTTTCCATGAACCCACCTTTCCCTCTTTCCCTCCTTTGGTGAGAATTGATCTCACCTGATGACTCCATTGAGGTTTCTTTTCAGTCAATGGAATTATGGCACCATGGGATGAACCCTGATCCAAAACTTTTTATGACTCGAAGGTAGAAATTTTACAAATGGAAAAGGAAAAGGATGCTACTAAAGATTCTAAGGAAATGATGAATTGTATAAAAGTTGTTTCCAACCCTTGACAATGAAGAGGTGCTTGAAGGAAAAAATTATGAATAAATTTACCAAGAATATTTTTTTGAAGATCCAAATGAGACATTTGATGAAGAAGAAGAACTCATATCTTCCCTTCCATTTGATGAAGACATCTAGGCCTTTATTCCTCCTGCAAATCAAGAATATAGCATGATGAGTTGTGATTCTTTTGAAGATATTGATGACACTTTATTCCATGACTTTGGAAGTGAAGAGGTGTTAGAGGAACCCTTGGATGCAACAGATCTTTCTGAAAAAGGGCACATAAAACACTTTGCATTAAGAATCAAGCCTCGTGTGATGAAGAGGCAATGGAAAAGCACGCCCATGAAGAGAAAAAAGAATCCTGATGAAGCGCAACATGTTGAGGCATCATTATATTTGTTTCCTCTTGCTATAGTTGTGGTTGTCTAACAATGCTATCCTCCTGTTGATGAAGTTCAAGAAGGAACTAGCCTCAATGATAAATTTGAGGATCCTGTTGAAGACGTCCCTGCCTCTACTCCTCCTGCACATGTAGACAAAGAGATGGTCACTTTTTTTGATGGTCTTGTGAGAGAACCTTTACATATGGCTGATGAGCATATAGACACTTTCATATAGACTAGAAGATGCATGTGGGATTTTGGTTGTCTCATTTTTGATAGAGACCCAATTTATGACATTGAGAGTAGCCCTCAAGAAAACGGGTTTTCATTGTCATCTTCAGAGGAATAATCTTCATGCATATATGATTCATATGTTTGGGAGCCTGATGATGGCATTATTACATATTTATTTGAGGACTCTCAACCCCTTTCTTCCTTAGTTTTGAAGGAATACCAGAATATCTCCACCTCATAGAAATTAAAGGCTTACTCTACAAAGAGGAGTTAATTTCATATTGAGTATTTCTATAGGGATTTGAAGATAAAGAGGGTGCAATTTTATCTTACTAGACCTGAGCCTGTCCCTTAACTCATTTCCTCCTCTCAAGGAAATCATGAGGTCTTCTCGGGACCTCTCATATCTTCTTGGTCTTTAGGAAGCGACAATCATGTTCAGGAGGATGAAGATGAGCCTTCGTCTACATATAGTATCCACCTTCAGATATGGATTGATCGAGCTTGTGGCTATCACTTCAGGCATGATTCCTTGCATGATTAGAGTCACCTGGAGATATTGTTTCCGACATGGTTTCTCGCTTCCACCATCTCCCGCCGGTTTCATTTCACGATTTATTATGTATCTATTTATGCTCATGATCATTCTACGTTACTTCCAGATTATCTTTGTTTGTTTTTACATAGCAATCAAGTCACAGGGATATACTGATGGGATGATCAACTAGTTTCACACATTGTATGACTTCACATGACATCACCAATCACTGGATCTTTCAGTCCCTCGAGGCCAGGGATGATGATTTTAGGATGGGTATTTTAAAATGTAGAAACCTTGGTGAATCTTATCCTTATGCCAACTATAAATGTTTAGCGATATTTTTGTAAAATATTCAAATTTCTAAGAGTTTTATATAGTTTTATAAAGAATTTTGGCAATTTTTAAGGTAAAATAATTTTATCTATAAATTTAGGTAGTCATTTTTAAAATACCGAATCTCGTTTTTGGAAAACCATGGAAAAATTAGCCCATTTTTTAAAATAACGAATCTCGTTTTTGGAAAAACCATGGAAAATTAGCCCATGAGCGAAATTTAGCCCCTAAAATCATCCATTCTCAAGGCCCCAGGTAAGTAGGTAGGTCATGTTTCTTTCCTTTCATTTTCATCTTGATTGCTCATATTAGTTTAGGTGCATTTCATTTTTCTCTACTTGCATATTGATTTCATGCTTAGTTTATAAATTAAAAATAAAATGCTCAAATTTTCTTTTCTAGATTAGTTTTCATTTTGGTTTTTTATGTATATGGATGAAGGGTGATAGGACCACCCTAGATGATTTGAACCTTTTGTCTTATTTTTGGAAGACACGGGTCTACCAAGAGATTTTGCGGTTCTCATGCACTCTACGGTGAGCACATGTCCCCAAATAAGAGCCATATGTTATCCCCATTTTGTGGGATAACTAAGGAGATTATGTCTTGAGGCCCTCAGGTTGAAGATATGGAGTGTTGAGAGATTACATGACTAACAATTTCCACTTGCACAGATGGATACCCTTCTCACCACCACACATGTCAAGATTTTTAGGATGGCATCCACCGCACCTGCTGGCTTCTGTAAGGCAATGGGCCCTGCTCCATGAGGTACAAGTTAGGTATTATGGTGAGTGCCATTTCAATATTTGAGGAATTTGAGTATGTTGTATCTTAGACTAATTTATATTTCATGACATATGCTTGGAAAATATTCCTTTTTCCCCGTTTCACCTTGGTGGTTGACATTGTGCCCTAGTAAGTGGTATTTCCTTGGGATGGGTTTTCTATTAGAAACTCCCTTGAAGATCCATCATACCATTCCTGATAATACTTACCAATTTTCATCACTTAAAACCCCCCATTTCCTGATCTCTTAGTATTTTAGGGTGTATTGACCCAAGAAGGGGTTGTCCCTCATTATATGGGAACAAGGGGATGAAGGCCCAGAGGGATTGTTGTTGGGTAAAATATAAAATCCTACTTATAAACATTCCATATGCTTTTCCTAGGGATCATCCAAGAAATAAATGAAATGCTTATCTCTGAGAAAAAGGGGGACCCATAAGAATATTGATTATGAATTCTTAAAGGGTTAGTTGGAGGGTAGGAGGTCTCATCACGAGCCATCCTATCATGATCATGGATATCTAGTGGTATTAAATTTCCACCATCTGGTCACCAAGCCAGGGTAATGGCTCTCAGTTGCATGGATGAGAGAAAGGGGGTCTCATCACGAGCCAACCTTCAGATTTTTGCTAGGTGTTTGTGAGTGACATTATCATTATATGGAAACCACACCAATACAATGGCATTCAACTTGTCCTTAAATTATGAAATAAACAAAGAATGGAAAAATGATGGGCTTGGAAAAATTTCATCGCAAACGAAGGTATCACACAACCTCTAAAAAGGCACCCATGAATGAGACACTACAACCCCTTGTATGTCATGAACCCCATTCCCATTGAGTCTTAATCCTTAACCACTTCATCCAATGTACATGGATTAGAGAGGGACCACTTTGGAAACACTCCTTAAACTAGGGTAAGATCTACCCAATAGGAAACCTTGTCAACCCTCCCATATCCAAGCTTGGAAAGTCACATAATGTCTTTGAGCACTTAATTGTTTGACATGGTAATGTTTAATGCACATGCTTAGGTGGCTCATTTATTTACTTATCATGATAATTTGACTTGATATCCTTGGAATGCATGCTTATTTGTCTTTGCAGGACCTAGTTGGTGGACAATTATGGAGGAACAAGCCTAGATTAGGATTCCATGGGGCTTGAAGCCCATAGGTGGATACCAAGGGTCGGCATGCCAGATGAGAAAGAGATACCTTCAAAGGCATATAAGACATCGTGGATGACATAACCTATCCCTCACATGCCAAATGTTTTTCATAGGAGAGGAAAAACGTCACCTTTGGAGGCATGACATCATCTAGGAGGGATAGGGTTTGGTGGTGAAGTTGTTATTCATTGACACAAGGATGTTTTGAGGAGAATGAGTCTTTGACCATGAATAAATGACTTCAATTATTCACATGTGGCTTTGGGAATCCTAAATACACTCCTCCAACACCAACAAATTTCTCCTATTGTCAAAATGTCCCCTAAAGGGGTGACATCACCTTAAGTCCAGGTTTCTTTTTGTGTAAATGTAAATTTTAAGTGAATTGTTTAATATTATTTGTTTAAATGGTAAATATTAGGGTTTTATACCCCTAATATTTTGGTTACCCTAATATTATGTGGACAAACTATTTTGGAGACATTTTGTATAAATAGAGATCATAATATCTCATTTTAAGACATAACTCTCCCATCTTGGAGAGATACTTGGACTGGAATTTTTTCTATATTTAGCTATTTCTCTTTTTTTTCTCTTGTGTATGGATACTTTTTTGGTTATTTGGTTGATGGAAATGATGCACTAGCCTTGGAAGGCTCTTCTTTTCTATTGTGGTGGTTTATCTTAGCATTTTCCTTGAATTGGTAAGGAGTTTTTTCATTGTATTATCATTTTGTTTCAGGACAAGGTTATTTTGCTAGATCTGGGTGGGAAGTATAATGGCATACACTCCCACCTTAGCCTCCACCACTTTATGCTTAAATTGTATTGTTTTAAAAAGCGTTTTCTAAGAGAAGTATAATTGCATACACCCTCTTAGCCTAAACCCTAGCTAGGGATACTTGCCTTGGGGAGTAAGAGGATTTACACCCCCAAGGAGGTAGTACCTCTAGATTATTTTTTTCTTGAATCCATTAACCCAATCATTAAAGGAACTAGTCATCACTTTTTTCATTGGAGATATAAAATTGTTGCTTTGGGAAACATGAAATTTTGTGATTTTGAAGTTGTTCCTAGCAGAATCATATCTATGCTTTAAATGATTTCTTGAGCCACTAGGGAATTTAATTTCTTCCAGTATTTCTTTTTGTTGTTACAAATTTAACCTACAACCATTAGGGATGCAAAAAACCATAATCAAACTCTTCAATAACTCCTAATTTAACCGTTGAAAATTGCCAAAAGTCTTCCCACATAATCTATTAAGTACAACGCATCTTTTGGCAAGTTTTGAACACATTATAGTGGTTAAATATATTGCTATAATAACAAGTTTATTACAGCCATAAGGTTGATAAATATCATTTCATTTATATTTCTACGATAGCCTTGATTTTTTTGCTAAAGTCTTGTTCTATCATTATTGAGCTTAACTAGTTTTTACTAGCTTGTCTCGTGATTATTCAACTAGAATTTTAGCACTTATATTGCATCCATTATTATATCTTATGTGCTGATATATATCATTGATTGTTGCTGCAATTAGGGACAACAAGACTAAATTTCTTGTCCACCTAACAATACTACATGCAAGTGTGGCTTTTCTTGTGTCTTGGGCAGGTATAAACACCCTTTGCAGGAATCCAAAGATTTGGCAACCTTAAACCAGCCAGAGACGAGTCATAAAATCCATATTTCCTCTTCCATCATTGAAATTTATGGGGATACCCCTCTTATTTCCATTCCATCCATCTCAATGCCTCGAGGGTCACCAAGATCACCTCCCTAGAGTGACCTAGTCACCCTCGAAGTGCGGGACCTATATCGAGGTGAAATTGGGTATATTGTCCCTTAGTTGTTGCCAATTTGGTGGTTGGGTTGGGATTTACACAACCTTTAACTTGTGAGATAACATGCGTCTTACCTACAATAGTTTCAATTGGTTATTAAATATAAGAAAAGGAGTTCAAATAGAGCGGTAGACATGTTGAGTCCCCCTCTAGATCCAATGCTCACCATTTTGGATGTCTGTTGTGTTTCCTATGAAGCATGGAAGCAACTATATCCTACTACCTCCTTATTATCCCTATCTAGTAGGCCTTTCAACATCCCATTGACATTAATCATACACCCTTCTTGGATATTTGGTTTGGGATGGTTAGCTTTATAAGTGAAATAAATTGTATGTTCCTAGCATTTCAGATCGTTTGGTTCTCATTTGGGAGGCTCTTGCCTCTTCCTATGGAGGCCATTTTTGTATAATTAGACATTATACACCATTTTCAATGTCATTTCTTCTGTCTCTTGATGCAATTCCAAATTCAGGATTTTATTAAACACTTCCCTTTTTGTAGTGAAGTGAAACTTTCCAATAAAAAATGTGGCATGTATTGGCCACTACCCATTCCATCTCAGCCTTGAGAATCACCATCTATGAATTTTATTAGTGCCCTTCCTATGAACTTCAAGAAGTATGATTGTATCTTCATGGTGGTGCATTGTTTCTCCAAAAATGCCATCTTTATTCCTTGTAGCATGACCACTTCATGTTAGTAGGAAGTTGATTTGTTCTTCTCCCATGTTTGGTCTCCTTTTTATCTTCCTCTCAACATTGTATTCGACAAATATTCATTGCTAATTGAAAACATGGCTTCTACTAGTGATTGTCCATTCCATATCATCCTTGAGAATCATTATCTATGGATTTTAATAGTGCCCTACCTATGAAATTCAAGAAGTATGATTGTATCCTTGTGGTGGTGCATTGTTTGTCCAAAATGACCATATTTATTCCTTGTACCATGAAAACTTCAAACCAGTGGGTAGTTGAGTTGTTTTTCTCCCATGTTTGGTCTCCTTTTGATATTCCTCTCAACATTGCATCTGACAAATATTCACACTTCATTAGTACATTTTGGAAAACTATTTGGAATTTATTGAGGTGCTATATTTGATTTTTTGTTTCCTTTCCATATACAGACAAATGGGAAAACCAAAGTGGTCAATTGCAAAATCATACACCCCCTTCATATTTACTATATAAATAACACATAGTGGGATTCTTACTTACATATTCTCCAACATAGTTATAATAGTGTCATGCATGTGTCTGTTGGCGATTCACCATTATAGGTTTGTTATGATTATTAGCATATGGCTCCTTACGAGCTACACATCACTCTTTGTTTCACTGTCTCCCCTCAATGAAAATTGTGTAGCATCGAGAGTCCTTTGTTTATAAGTTGGAAAACATCCATACTTAGGTCATTTATGCACTACACACCTCCTAGGATAATTATAAAACTTTATGAGATCGACATTGAAGGTCTATTGAGTTCCGAATTGGTGACCATGTCTAGTTGTATATGGAAAAGCAACATTATAAGGGGAAACACCATCACAAACTCAACCTCTTCACTATGGCCCTTATACAATTATGTAGCACATTAATGACAATGCCTATTTCTTGTATTTTCCTCCCTAGTTGTGCATCCATAATGTCATTAGTGTCCATCGTATCAAGCTATATGAGCAACCTATTTTGGAAGAAGAATTTTAAGTCTTTTGACTCATTCGATCATATTCCAAAATTTCCATAGCCTTTGGAGGACGATACATTATTGGACATGTGCACTTGCTCCACTTTTCAATAAAACCATACATCTTATTTGGTTGGGTTCCAAGTTCAACTTCCCACTCAGGACAAATGTAAACCCCATATTGTTTTCCAATAGGCTGTCCCACATATTGTTGAGAAAGTGGGGGAATTCTGTTAAAATAGGGAGGAATTTATATGCCACATCCAACAAATCATACTTAATGCATCTTATTAGTTAGTGTAATCCAATAAATGCACAAGGAATCCTTGAGTGTTGTGTAGTTTTTGTTTATTTAAGAGCCGAGTAGTTAACGTTGACTTTGTCAAATAACATTGGATTTATTCTATGTATAAACTATATAAAAACATTGTTGGAGAAATAAAAGGATAAGAACTTTGTTGAAACAAAATCTTACTACCTTCTTATTTTTTTTATTCCTTTTTTCTTTGTGCATCTTATCATCTTTGGTGGAAAAACTTTGGTAGTGATATCCCAAATTTTAGAGTATTTTACATTCGAATAGTAATTTGGACTTGTAGGTATTTAGATTGTAAGTGCAATTGGTGCATGATTGAGAAAATACGTTTAAAAAACAACAACTACTTAACAAAAAAGTTCTTAAATGACCTTGTGTTTGTGTTGACTAATTGGGTTGGTTGTCATTGATGTCAACCCTCAAAGAAAGTCCGGTAGTGAATTCTGGTATCACAAAGGTTTGGGTAATGGACCCAAGTTTGTTTGATGGATAATGGTATGAGTTTTGATATATTTGCAGGTAATACTATTCTATATGTATATTACATGTCATGCCATTTCTGGTGGTATGTGGAACGTCACATAACTCCTCACGGTTAGAGAGTTATGGCCATAAGAATTTGGAGAACCCTCATGAGTCATCTAGAAGCCCCAAAAGGTCAAAGTAGTCAAAGTGGTTGCAAAGAAGAAATTATTTAAATAATAAAGATAAGTGATGAGTGTACTATAAGTCAAAGTGGATACAAAATAAATTATTTAAATAATAAATTTAATGGAAAAATTACTAAGTGGACAAGTGTTTAGAAGTGGGTTAGCCCTAAAATAATGAAAGTGGTTTAAGATGGTTAGAAGGTAACCCCTTAAGGAAGCTACATAAAAGTATAAATAAGAGGCAAAGATCTCTCATTTTAAAACAAACTTGAGAATATTGAATATCTACAAGTGACTGAGGTAACCAAAGGATATCTAAGGCGAATTTAAGAGGGAAGGTGAAGTAAAGAAGGCTGAAATTCAAGGGAGGATAAATTCTTTTGATGATGCTTTCTAATGTATGTTATTTACAGGTCATCTCACCATTTTCACAATAAATTTATTTCTAGAATGATTCAGACCATGAAATCGAGAGGCCATTGAGGAAACATATCCAAGCAGCTGTGATAATTTTTTTAGCTTGTGGGTCGTTGTATTTTTGGAGTTACACTCTGTGGAAAATAGGGTTTGTGGCTAGTCCTAAAACTAGTCTAAAAAAGGTGTTTCATGTAAAAACGCCATAACTTCTTCATAACAGATTCAAATTCAGTAAGACCAAATGTATTAGTTAGAGTATAGTCTTTAGTATTCCGTGTACCATTTTTAGATCCATACAACAAATTATTTGTGTGGGGAACACTCTACAAGTTCGCTGTCTAGAATAAGGTAAAATTCAACAAGGTATGTGATCATATACACCAAGTCTATTACAGAGTTACAAATTAGATTTGGATGATGAAATTTATGAGGGATTTTGGTTGAGGTACATGTTGGGTACATGGTTGAGAAAAGTAGTTGATGAATTGCAACATACATGAGGTGTATAGTTGATGATGTTGGTACATCTTGATGAGTCATAGTTTATGTGTATTTGATGCATGACTGGTACATATTTAGTGCATGGTTGATGCACTCATTGATGGTACAGGTTGGTTCATGGTTGATGCACTTGTTTATGGTACAAGTTGATGAAAGGTTGTTTGGTGCAGGTTGATTGCTACATGTTTACAACAATATATCTCACAATGATAGTGTGACCGTGGTTCCATCATTATACTTATATTTCAGGGTAGTTGGACGTGGCAAGGACATGTGGTTGTAGCTAGAGAACATAGGGGGTTGTAGCCTCCTTCTGGTTGTAGCCTGAGAAAGTAGGGGGTTGGAGCCTCCTTCTAGTTGCAGCTGGAAAACAAAGGAAGTTGGTGCTTCCAATGAATGTAATTCTTAAAGACATATGAGAAAAAACATTCTGTGGTTTTCGCCCGCTTTGAGTTTCCACGTAAAAACACTGGTGTAATGTTTATGTGTATGATTTCTCATTTGTTCATTGTTTATTTACTCTGAAACTATTGGATGATAATGCTACATTGATATAACACTTTCATTTTATGGTTAAAAAGGATTACATTTCTATATTACCGATTCACCCCCCTTCTCAGTAATCCAACAATTGGTACCAGAGCTAGGTTCCTTCAGAAATTAGTTTAACCATTGATCATGGAGAGAAACAACATGTATAAAAAAATAATACCAAAGTTTGATGGAAAAAAGTATGCATTATGGAGTAGAAGGATGGAAAAGTATATACAGGCACATGGATTTGAAATTTGGCAATCAATAGTAGATGGATAGAAAGAACCAATAGTTCTACCAACAAGTGAAAAAACAAGGAAACTCAGTCAAAATAATTCCAAAGCCACAAATGCACTTTTGGATGGTCTTGGTGAATCGATATATACCAAATTTGTACATTGTAAATACGCTAAAGAGATTTGGGACAAACTTCAAAATATTTATGAAGGAGATTCAAAAGTCAAAGCAACAAAACTTCAAACTTACAAAGGTCAATTCGAACAACTAAAGATGAAGGAAGATGAGAATATTGAATCTTTATTATTACGAGTTGTTGAAACAATGAATGCAATCATAGGATTGGGAGAAGAAATTGAAGAATTTATAATTGTTCAAAAGGTAATAAGATCTCTTCCTATGAGATTTGATCCTAAGATATCAACACTAGAATAAAGAGCATATCTAGACTTAATAATCATGGGTGAACTACATGGAATCTTCACAGCATATGAAATGAGAACTGGACAAGAAAATCCAGATATAAAAGAAGTAGCTTTTAAATCATCTAAAAGGTCAAAGAAAAATGGAAAGCAAAATGAACATAGCAACAATAGTGACTTCTCAAAAGATGATGAAGAAGAAGTGGCCAACTTTGTCAGAAGATTGAACAAAAGAACCAACGACATATATAAAGGTAATCTTCAATTGATTTGTTTTAATTGTGATGGTATTGGTCATTTTGCTAACAAATTTCCCCATAATAAAAATAATAGGAATGATGAAGATTACTCAAATATAAAACAAACATATAAAGGAAAAAGAACAAAAAAGAAAGCTTTCAAGAAAATCTTATGCACCAAAGAATACATCTTCTCATCAGATGAAGATGAAGGCG
>SNQJ01S0071762.1:30701-41465 GCA_010110895.2 Picea sitchensis | reverse complement strand
ATTTGTTTCCATGCCATATGTTGGATGTTTCTTGTGTTGACCCAGGTTCTACTTTATCTTTCCAACAAAACCCTGCAAACCATCGACCCTTCTAGAGACCCGAAGGCAACACTGTGCACAAAGTGCACACTGCAGTCTCACCCGATATGGATAATGTGTAACTGCAACACCTATATGTCTGTAATCTAGGAAGGGAGGCTACTATGGGAATGATATACATTATTTATACTTCAAAATACATCATATATATCATTATAACATATCATTATATCCAGATCTACCATTCTGTAGTCATTTTCATTTAATTAAGGTTTATTTTGCAATAAATATCCTAATTATTCTATTG
This sequence comes from Picea sitchensis, assembly GCA_010110895.2. Classification (NCBI taxonomy): domain Eukaryota; kingdom Viridiplantae; phylum Streptophyta; class Pinopsida; order Pinales; family Pinaceae; genus Picea; species Picea sitchensis. The sequence continues at coordinate 41,119 of SNQJ01S0071762.1, read as the reverse complement.
CGTGTTCCATTTTACTATTAACAGATTCATTTATTCATTCATCGTAACTGAATAATTGCAAGAAATAAGACAAACATTTCACATAGAGACACAAAATTATCATGGCTTTCCCCCCTGAGATACATTCACAAATATATGGATTTCTTCGCTCTTTTGTTATTCTTCATCAATTTTATAGCACTGCATGCATTACAATTGAGGCTGAAAAGATCACACTAAGATACACAACTTGTGACCTTACCCTCAATTACAATGCATATCTCTATCTCAAAAATGGACTCTAAGATCATCTCAACATTATATCAACCCCTCGATATAGCTTTGATACAACATATATTTATATGACAAAAGGGGTAAAATACTTGCCACAAATATGACCAAAACCCTAACCCACTAATCCTAGGTGGATTAGGTTTTTCTACTTTCTAACTCCCTGAGCGTCACTGGTAAAAAATCCAACCATTTTCATATTTTATCTTCCTCTTTCATCCTTCCTTTGACTTCCTTGCTTTCCTGACGCTACATTTCCCTGTTTTCCAGTCCATGCTCCTTTTCTGGTCCATTTCCTGATTTCCTTCATTAATTTTTGTGCTTTTCCCCAAAAATACATGTGCCAATAGGCCCCCAACACTCACCTGTGGCTCATCCCGAGCCACTCAGGTAGTGTCTGCCTCATGTATTGACTTCTCTAGTTCATGGAACCTGCTTGAAATTTGTTCAACTTGATATTTTACTTGCATGCTCTTTTATACTACAGTTTCCATTGTCTGCGTAGTAATGTGATCCTTTAGTAGTTCCCCACTCTACAAGCCAACCTATTCAATCTGACCCTTTCTTGCGTCAATATCCACAAGATTTTTTTTTGCGCCTTCCTTGACTTCTTTTTTTCTTGTATAGTCTTCAACTCTTCATGTAAATTCTTCATTTCTTGCGTGATCTTCAACCTATCTGGTATTTTCATCACTTTCTACTTTTGTCTTAGTTCTTTCATCGCAATGTTTATAGCTTCTTATTTCTAGTCTAACTCCTACATTTTCTCATCCTCCTGGGGATTTTTCCATAACTGTGTGCTCTTATTATAAAACTCTTTGACTTCTTGGATTATTAATGCAATGATATCCATATGAATTGTCGCCTCCTTCTCCCTTTTTGTTCTTACTTCTAGTGGAGTAGTAGGTACTAGGAGATTTGTCAACTCTATAATGTGGGATATGTAAGCCTCCATCGCTTGTGTTGTTTTCTCAATTTTACCATATGTGGTTAAACTCTCTCCTTGTGCGCTCTGAGAAATAGTTTTGAATAATTGTTCTACTTGTTTCTCTATTCTTTTAGTGCACTGCTTTATTTCATCTCTCTCTAAATGCACCTAGTTAAGTGTCATCTCCCCTATCTTCCTTACATTTTTGGCCAACTGTAAACTTGTAGCATTTGCATAGGCCCTCAACTAAATTTCCTGCACGACACTAATTTGAATTATGTACAATGCCTTTGTTGGAATCTTGGGTAGTGCCAAGACCAAATGTTTTATTTCCTTTAGTGGATTCTTCACTGTATCTTCATCTCCTTGCAACATTCCCTGGGTGATACAAAAAATTCCATTCCCCATAGCTATGATTTGTATTGTCTCATGTTTTGGAATTGTTCTCTCTTGAGGAGGTTGACGTCACGCCTACTCTTTGTGTTGCGTTGTAGTAAGTCGCAATTATTCTAGTTCATCGTTGACCTCTTTCAATTTATTGACTATCTCCTCCCTCTGCTTCTTAGCATCATACCATGCCTCTGCCACACGATCCTTCACTTCCTCTGCTACCAACTTTGCATCATCCTATGTCAGTGTAAGTTGAGGAACTTCCTTGTGCACCTTCATTTTCTTTCACTGGCCTACTGACTACAACACTGTTCTTTTCATCAGTAGTGTTTCTTTCAGCGCAACTTTAACTAGTATATCCATGTCTGGGAGATATCCACTTCATGTTTCCTCCAGTATAGGAATATTTGTCTTGGGCTGCGTTCCTCCATTTTTTCATTCCGTGGGCTCCTTTTCTTGAGATGAAGGATTAGGTATAGTATTTTTCTGCCTTGGTTTTCTAGTGGTTGTGCTACCCCATGTTTAGTTTTTGTACTCTATCTCTTTCCTTATATTTTCAACTGGGCTGTTTGATTTCTTTGAAGGGCCAGCCTCTATTTATTTTTTAGTTTTTGACACTTTCTTTGGAATTACTGGCAGCTTCCATTCTTCAGATCATTCCTTCATTCCCACTGCACTTCTTCCCTTGTGACATAGTATATTAACTGTAACCATTCTTTCCTAGGATTCCTCTTAGCCTTGATCCACATGTTGTGTCTTAAATATTGAAAGTTAGTTATCCCTTTTTTCTCCTCACTACTTTTGGTGGTATTCTCCATGTGTTTGCCAGTTTCTCTTGCATTTCATCATAAAACATGGAAAAAATGATAGAATTTTCCTTTCTTTTCTTCAAATCCAAAGTGTGCCATAATGTTGTATATTTTTTTGCACCACACTTCCCTAGCCTCTAGTAAAATACACTATATTTTTTTTCTCCCCATCCAACCAATGTTATCAATATAATTAACCATGAGTAGTGAAACTATGATCCTAGATGTTGCGCATCCTTTCAATCCTCCAAAAATAAGTTTAGTATATAAGTATCCCAGCTGTGTAGACTCCCCTTTCCACACTATGCCATTACTGCTATTCCTCCTGTAGGAGCTTCCTCCTTGCGACAATTTATTAAAAGTTTACATGTTATCAATTTTTTCATGAAATTTGTTGCTACATCATTTATCTTTTTAATAACCATTCCTATGGATCCTATTTCAGTCTCATACTTTTTATTTATCTCATCTTCTAGGTATTTTTCTTTATTTTTCTCATCCATGTATCACTCTGGTTTGGCTCCATCTGTTGGTAATCCTGTTATTTATCAAATTAACTCCACATCTATGCATACGGTCCTATCCATCCATAAGATTCCTCCATGTACTAATGACATAGTTTTTAACACATGCATTTACATATTTTCCTCCCCCAAAGTGGGAATTTCCAATAGGTTCATAATCCATGTGTTATATAGTCCCACAATCCACTGTTTTGGCTCCAAAATGGGATCCCCTGATGGACCCTCTCCCTTAATATCCATGTACACTTATTGCAAAAACTCAAGAAACTTCCTTGTGTCTACCAAATCATGATCAACATACTTAAGGTTCTTGATAAACCCTAACATGTCACCAACTACTTGGACTCCTTCAGGTATCTGTGGCAGTGACAGTTTCAGTTCCTTCTGCTTGCTCAATGTTCTTGGAATGTCACGTTTTTCCCTAGTCTTCATCTTTCATGCTGATAGGCCTTCCATTTCTACCTATTTATCTTCCTCATCTTCTTCCATGTCTGAGTTCTGCTGGCATGTGATATCTTCAACCTGTACTTATTCCTCCTATTGTTGTGTTCGATCTGCTATAGGGTGTTTTCCTTAATTGAACTCTATTCATTCATCATCGTCTTCATTTAGATGTACCTATGGTTGTCTTGTTTCTAATCCAATTTGTTGCATGAGGTTTTTCTTTGTGCTAGGGTTTTGTGTTTTCGCCCCCATATTGATATCCATTTTCTCTGTCACTGGAATTTGTTATTCCTACTCCTTTACTATCGTGGGACTAAATGACTCAATTATTGGTGAAGGAATGGCATAGACATCCACCACTCCTTCAGGATGACCTATTTTTACTCCCTTGGATTATGTGTTATGTGGAGATCTCGTGGCACTTCATGTTTTCCTTCTGATCTGACTGGGAGGTCCAATCTTTAATGGTGCCATTTTGTTAAATTCTTAAAGGATTGGTATGAATATTTAACTTAACACCTTGAAGTCACCTTCTCGTACTAGTTTTTCTTCCTTATCTCTCATTTGCACAAATTTTCAATGAGTCTTCTTATTCACATTTTCCTCTTTTATAGTCGTTCCATAAATGCTTTGTCACGCCGCACTTTTTTGATCACAAATTTTTCTTTTTCCAGTTGTTTCCTGTATCGATGCACTACTTTTTCTTCGTAGTCACATTTGTTTGGATTGCAGTGTCTTCAGGTTCTGTCACATTAATTACTATATGTTGTGTGCTCTATCATTTAACTACATGTTTACCACTTATCCATCTACTACATCTTTTTGTATTTTTCTTATTTTTCCATTTTTACTTTCTTTTCTAGCTTCTACTATATACACTATGTACAATTGGATTTTGCTATGCTGCAACTACTAAGGGTTACTGGTTTGAATATCCTTATATAGTTGCAGTCAAATTCCATTCACCAATCCTTGAATCTCTTTTCCTGGTAGATCATGCAACTACACAAAACCTCCATCTGTGGCATATTTTATCTCATATGGCCCTAGTCAATGCATCATGAATTTCCCTGGGTGTTGTAAGTATTTTTTTTCATAGAAGAGAACCAAATATCCTTCCTTAGTTTTTCTCTTCTTAATGTGTCTATCATGCAAATTTTTTTGTTTGGGTTTCTGTACTTCCTAATGAAAACCAACCATAATCCCGTCCTCTTCTAGTTCCATGAGTTGAGACAATATTTCTTGAGTTGAACCTCTTGCTGTCATGTTTGTAATGGTTGCAATGCATAGACTAGGTATCAAATATTCCAAAGGGAATACTTCTTCCTAACCATACACCAATCTGAAAGGTGTCTTCCCTGTGATTTTCTTGCATGTGGTTCTATAGACCCATAATATTTTTGGTATCTTTAGATCCCATTCATTCTTGTTTACATTCCAAATTTTAGTTAGGGAATTCTCCAATATTTGATTAAATTCTTCCACTGTTCCATTATCCTGAGGATGGTATGGAGTTCTCTTTTGATGGTGTATCTCAAATTCTTCAGTCATTTCCTAAATGATATTATTGATAAAATGAGCCTCGATCACTCATCATAATTCTAGGGAATCCAAATCTTGTAATTAATTTTACAAACAAGAAGTGCATTGCAATTTCTGTGTTGCAATATTTTACTATTTTTGCTTCAACTGATTTGGTTAAATATTTTTTGGATATAATGATGTACATTTATCTTGGTCTTGTAGATGGTTGGTTGATTGGTCCTACAAAGTCAATTTCCCATTTTTCAAACATTTTAAGAGTTACCTGGGTTTTTAAGGCCATCTCATCCCTTTTAGATGGATTTCTTACCCACTGAAAGATATCAAAAGTCCAACAATACTCCTTTGCATATTTAGAAATTGTTGGCCACCATAATCTCGCATGTAAAATCTTATGGGCAGTCGCTTTTCCTGCATAATATCTTCCATCTATTCCTTCATGTTCGTCTTCTAATATGATAAGCCATTCATATTCCATGACACATCTCCTTAGAATTTTATATGCACCTAGTTTACACAAGTGTCCTGCAATAAGTTGGTAATCTAGAGCTCTAACCACCAAATTCTTCTTCTATGTAGTGGTGTATTCCTTATGGGAAAATTCTGTATTAAACAATTTAATGATTTAAAACAAGTATTCATCAACAATCTATACCAAAAAGAGTTGTGCATTATGAAAAATTTCCTCCAAGCATCTTGGTTCCTCTTGTTGGCATAAGGGTAGACTCAGGGTTCACCGCTTCAACAATGCACCATCAAAACCCTAACTACCAGCCCTTTCGGAAACACCTGTGAAGTAGATGAAGTCTCACATGAGGTAGAGGCCGGGGGGATTGAAGGACTTAGGTGTCTACAACCAAGTTGGGACACAAATCTGTGACTATAACATCTAGGAGAGAACTTAGACAACAATATCCATTAGTTCATGAGTCTCATTCACATCACAGATTAAACCCTTATTACAAATCACTGTAGTAACAATAAAGATCAAGAACTTCCAATCACTTAGCACATAGAATTATATCGGATCTAATATTCATTTATCTTTAATACCATTAAGAACTAAGCAACAATCATCAGATGCATTCATCATACATTATAACAATAGCACTAAGAAAATAAACAACATAATCCACATCACACAAAGCACATCAAGACACAGGATATACATGGTTCACCCCAGTGTGGGGCTACGTCCACCAACTTCTCTTATTCTTTATTAGTCTTCAATATTATTAGATTCAGTCACTCCTATGCACAAAGCCACAAATCCAAACTCCACAGAGGACATGATATCTATGCATTGTGTGCCAGAACCTCCGTCCCAAAATCAGGTCAGGGAACAAAGCCTCACTCTACATAGTTCGTTTTCAGAAAAAAACTTAAAACATATTGGACTAAGACAACATTAACACTTACAACATATTTTGTACATAGCCCACTAGCTAGGCTTCTTACATTCCTTAGTTACTTATTTATACATTTACAAAAATGCCAAAACATGGGTAAACCCATGGGTCGACATCCCATAACCTGTTACATAAATCCTAGTAAACCCTTTGTTGGGTCCACAAGCCTGCAAAATGAGTGAGATCCTGCGATATTATCTCCGCCTAGGTGCTCCATCTTCGAACAAACTGTCGAAGTCCCAAAAGTTGTCAAACATGACCAATGTTTCCTCAAAACTTGGTCAAGAGCCAACAAGTCCCCAACACTCACCTGTGACTTATCCCGATTCACTCAGATCTGGAAAATGTTGGTTCAAAGGCCTCGAGCTTAGCTCGAGCTTCCTCGACTTCCTACTTCGCCAGAGATTCTTGCTCAATGAACTCCTGAATCACTTTCTCTGTAACAGGCCCTTCTAGGCATTGTTCCATTGTCACAACCACTTGGTCTAGCTGCAAGCCTTGTCCTTCAATCTTTTCAAAAATCATATAGGCCTCATCCTGCATCAGTTGTAGTCTTTAGGTAACTTCCATGACTCTACTTTGTATGGCAGTATTTTGTTGTTGGACTTCGTGATGCTCTTGTGATCTCTTCATTCGCTCAACTGTAATGAGTGGCTTCCTCTGTGCTTGCATGATGGATGCGTGTTGTTGCGCCTCCTAGAGCTCGCTTCCAATTTCCTCTGCTTCAGGTCTTCTGTGATGCATTCATAGGTTTTCACACTTCAATCACTCAACTTCTTACATTCGAAGGCCAGGACCTTTGATGGCGCCACGACGCCCCTACATACCCCACAGGGTCTCTGCGCCTGACCTCCTAGTCTTTAAGGATCGTTCAAAGTTCACCTTTTGAGCCAGAGCGTCTCTTTGGATTCCTCTATGGAATCTCTCTTCAAAAACCCAATCCACAGGTCCTTCTTTACCCTGTCACGGCCTCTGTATGCACCTGTGACTTTTCCCGGACTTAATTTTGGGGGTTTCGGGGTTTCAACCTTTCCTCTGTCAAGAGTTCTTTTACTCTTGAATCCCCGATCACCGATGAGCTCTCTACCTGGCCTTATCCCTCCTGGCTAGGCTCTCTAATCCATGTGACTAGTCCTTATAAGACCGCAGTGTTATCTTCTCCTGTCGGGGTTTTTGGGTTTCCAATTCCCAATGCATCGCAATTCCCATTAGCCCTCCAGGCTAAGATCCTCGTCCACATGACCTTCTCGTATATGATCGTAGCCATATACTTCTGTCGGGGTTTCGGACTTTCCAATGTCCAAATACAATCGCCCTCTGGATCCGCGATCCTCCGATTCCCGACGCGCTTTAACTTCAGCTAGCCCTCCTGGCTTAGCCCCCTGGTCCACGTGAACATTACCCCGTGACCACAACCTTACCCCTCATTAGGGTTTCGGGGTTTCCAATGCCTAAATTCATATACCCACGGGATTGTCGATTCTCCAAATCCCGACTCTCCGATGTACTGACAGCTGGACCCTCACGATGCTACTACCTCCTTCTCTGATGTGCTGACAGCTGGCCCCTCACGATGGCACTATCCTCCTTCTCTGATGTGCTGACAGCTGGCTCCCACTCAATGAATATTTCCACCTATCTGAGATGTTGACAGATGGCTCCCACTCATCGGGGTTTCGTGGTTGGCAATTCCAAAATGCCAAAACCACTTTTCTACGGGATCCCCGATATCCCGATGGCCCAAACATCGATCAACAACTTCTTGTTGGGCCTTTTCCCGATGGCGTTGATTTCTTCCACGCGTCCCCTCTGATGGACGGTCCCAATTTCTGTGGGGTTTCGAGACTTGAGGTGTCTCAATTCTCTTGCCCTCGAGAATCTTGATTTCCTGATGACTGCTACCCCGATGGCTACGCCCTCGTCAGGATTTTCCGCCTCCTGTCCATGAAGGTAAACCTCGTGCAGCTTCTATCCAATTTGACGGTTGATGGGTATATTCTCCATATCTGATGAATCAGATCCTTTCTCCTTCCCTGCGCTCCTCCAGAGGCTAAACTCTAATCATCTCCTCCCAATCCAACGGCTGACAGGTATCTGAGTGAGATCTGACGGCTGACGGTCTCCTCCCGAGCTTCTGCACTTTCTTCCGAGAATTGGAAGAATTTCCAGTTCCCAAAGGCCTCAACCTTTGTCTTCCTTCTCCTCTTCGAAATCCTCACTCTGAGTTCTGAACTGCGCGTATAAAAAAGTTGTCCCTCCTGAGCTTTGGGAACTTTGAACTCTCCAAATAATTCTTCGGCCTCCACACTCCTTGCAGCCGACTCTGTGTGAAAAACGCTATCTGTCCTGAGCTTCTCCCGCAACTTCGACCTCCCAAGGAAACTCGGTTCTTCTTTCCCTTTCTCCTTCGGATGGAGAAATCTTGGATGCCCTCCTGGCTATCCTTCACTCCAACAACCCCTTGCTGATTCATTATGGGTGTTCAGAAACCCTGAGAAGGTTCCCTCAGTGGACCCCTCCTCACTTCCAAAACTCCAAGAATTCTTCTCTTCTTGTGCCTACCTACACATAGACTCAAATTCCCACCTGGTAGAGTATCTTCTCACAGAACGTTCAACAGTTATGTCCTCTTGTGCACCTATGCACTTGCTCAATGCCCACCTGGCAGATCTCTCAGAATCCTTAGTGATTCTGTTTCTCCTGAACTCACAGCAGAGTTCCTCCTCTGTGCCCTCCTTGCACCTGCTCAATGCCCACCTGGTAGAGCTCTACATAATTCACAATAGAATTTTGTCTGCAACTGTGTCTCTCATACACAGCCTTGCCTCCAAGGTATTCAACAACCTTAAGGTCTTCTCCTGAGTTGTTGACTCTAGTTCCTGTGTCGCATCACATCTTTGTTTGAACCCGTAGTGTTCAAAAGTGCATCCTCTGTGCACGACTCTCAGAACCCGCAGTGTTCTGCCACACCCTCCTGGTGTGAAGCCTCAAAGACCTTCACCTGAAAATCAAAAAACCTGCAAATGTACAACCACAACATACATTCACAACATATGAAGAACACACACATACATCGATATAACACAGAACATGTGCAGGAAAAATTTCTTTTGTATTAAATTAAAATTGGCAAATGCCTGTATTTACAAAGGTGTTCTCGAGCTCTCTCTGGCTCTTCTCTTACAACCATTACCACTACCAAAATGAGATATGAAAATCTCTTTTACCTGAGGTCTCATCGAGCACTTCCCTCCAGGTCTACCTACTCTATTCAATTACAATAAATGGCTGTCTAGTCCAGCATTTGGATCTAGATCTCAACCTATCTAGCATTAAATACGATCTACCTAACGCCTTCACAAAGGTACGACTTCTATGGCTCACCAGCCTAAACATTAATTACATTCAATTTTCAATTCAAATGAGGTTGTGCCTCTCTCTTTAGCTTTGAATTCATACGCTCGACGTGGCTAGCTGGCTGGTTGGATGACGTGGAGATATTCTCCTGCATCAACCTTGATCCTTCCAACTACACTCTTAGTGGCTTCCTCCCTTTGATCACACACTTCTTGCAGAGTTCTCGACACTGCTTGAAGCTCCAACTCCATTATCCTTGCTTGAAGCTATTGAATGGCCTCAATGAGCTTCCCCACTTGCATTTCAACTGACTCTGGTTCCTCCTATACCAAGCCCGACACAAATATAAGTTCCTTAGTCACTGCTTATTTGACTGTAGTCTACTCTGTGAGCAACTGGTCTTTTTCTTTTTGTATCTTTGCATTGTCCTCCTCGAACATCACCCAAATTTGATCTTTCTCCTTCTCGTAGGCAGTTACATAGGACTACGTAACTCGTATTTTCTCCATTACCTCCTCCTTTTATTTCTTTAAGGATTTTGTAGCCTGTTCCTTTTATTCTTGGACTAGTTGAAGCTGAGCCTCTATTGCATATGCTAGTCTTCGTAATTGGGCGGGCTCATCCCCCAATTCTGCAATCTTTGACAAAGAAGGTGCAGTAGGTATTGCGCGACTCAAATGGATGGCTTGTTGTATCTCCATTAGATCCTTCTCAATTCTTTCATACAGTGTCTCCTTCTTTGCTC